>CM021108.1:623948512-624005298 GCA_007115665.2 Sequoiadendron giganteum
ATTTTCTAGGTATTGTTGATTTAGATATTAGGGATATTTTATGAACTGGGTTATCATTATTTTGGTAAAAAACTAAGTATTTAAGCTTGTAGAAAAATCTGGAATTTTTAGCTATAAACCCTCAATATAATGTTCACTTTTGAGTTGAAATTTTAATTGCAATATCTTTTATTTTTGCTGCAATATATTGTTGTATGAATCATTGTTAAAACATCTCAAAACGCTCATCAAACAACACAAAAAAATCAAGTGCAAACCGGGCGGCATACTATAGTGGTATCAAAGCAATGTATCCTGCCATCTTGAAGGGGCCATTCAGAAGATGAAGACTTTTGAGGAGAAACTACTAGAAGGGCTAATAGAATTGAAGCAAAGTTGTCAAAACTATACTGAGATTTGGCAAAATTATGGCAAGACTTTAAAACAATTGTGTAAGGAAGTGCATGAGCATCCTGAATGGGTAAAGTCTCTATTTGGTGTTAAGAATAAATCTGAAAAAGATTCTTCTAGTGCAAGAAACAATGAGAAGCAAGAAAATGAAAAGAGTTTAATAGCAGATCATTTGTATGGAGATAGTGCCTTGGTATATGAAGACTATGTGACAAAGTTACAGAAAGACTACTTGGACATGCATGCAATTACTGTTGATGAGTTTGTGCGTGAAGGGAAAGACAAAATAGCATCCATGGAATTGAGTTCAGATATTTCCAGTGATGATGGTTCAAATAGATATAGGTTGGATGATCATACACAACCTTTGGAGAGGAGTGTTTATGAAGACATCAATACTAGTGAGTCTGGGAGTGACTCTCTCATAGAGGTAATCACTCATGAGGACAACACGCACTTTATTTTTGAACAAAGCAATCAACCTTTTGTCACATGGGATCCGGGTGTGTTGGCACCTAAGTATGATGGAGATCTTACACAAGATGAATTTCGTTTTGATTGTGATGATGACCATAATGCAAGTGTGGAGGATAGTATTGATGATTGTGATGAAGATCTTGAAACAAAATCTGATTTATCTTTGCATGGGGCTGACTTTGAGCAGAAGTTTAGGAACTTGGATGATTTGGATCCACCATATACTACTGAAAATGATAATGAGGATGCACAAGAGACTTGGGACAGCCTTGGAAACATTGATGAAATATATAACAGTTCTGATTTTGATTTTCATTGTAGCAGCAGTCTCTTGATTTGCATAAACATGATTGGAAGAATCAATTTGTGGTGTTAATGATAACTCATTGTTTGAGGCGGGTGTAGAGAAGACATATGAAAATCCACTTTTTGAGTTGGATGATGGAACAACTCTTGGTTGTAGTGCTGCACTTGGTCGAAATAGTAAGGTATGGGATCCAAGAGAAAATTCAAAACCTGAGTTGGAGTATGATTTTCAGCCTGCTAATGATTTGAGTTCACATTATGAGAGGATTGGTTACTCTCCTGGGAGACCACCGGATATGAGATATGCAAATGAGGGTACAAATGGGGAGTTCATAAGGAGTGTTATGACATTAGGACATGCAGAATCTTCATGGGATGATGAGTCCGAACAACAAGTTGAGCCCTTCTGTGTTATGATGCTTAATCAGGGCATTGATGATGTTTCTACAGGTGGAATTAGTGTTGTTCTAATTCCAAATCAGAATGCATGTATACAAAACTTTGCAGAAGAAGATAGTTGTGTGACTCAAGAACTTCAAGAACAATATGATGCTTCTTCATGTGAAGCAAAAGTTGCTCATACATCCAAAGGTCCGCACAACTTGAACCAATTGAAGGTGAGCGAAGATGAGATTGTGGCAGCGTTATCTCATCATGATAAAATGCACAAGTTGATTGAAAATCATTTTTGGATGGATCAATGGGAGAGAAGACAAAAGGGAATTGAAGCAGAGCCTTCTCATGATAGCTTGCAGGCAATCAAAGAAGGTATGGAGGCAATGAAGACAAATTATTTACACCTTTCAGATCGTGACCACCTTCTCAACCTCATTGAGATTTATTCAAATGCTTTGAGAAGGAAAGAAGATGAAGTTGATAAGATTTCTCATGAGCTTAAGGCTTCCAACGATTCCTCGAGGATTACTCAGATAGCCCTTCAGGAATCTGAGGTTCATGTTGATGAGCTCTGCTTGGAGTTGAGTTTGGCTCATTGTTCATGTTCAGCAGAGACACAATCATCTATGGCAGCCAAGGCACAGGACGACAAAGCATCATGAGACCTTCTAGCGGTCACACTCAGGATATAGGAGCAGTGCCTCTTGTGATGATTAGGCGAGAGGAGTTAGTTGGTGATGGATGCATCATTTTCGATCTCGAGAGGTGTATGCTTGAGTTTCCAGTTGATCCCAGTCCATGGTTGGGAGTGAGACATGAGGACAGTTGTATCCCAACACTACCCCCACGGGCTCTACCTCCTACTTCCTTGGTTGATGGCTGTCCTACCTTGACAGGATACACTTTGAGGGCAGCAGTTGTTGAGACAGATAGGAGAAGTTGGGATAGCCACTTTGGTGTTAGAAGACGGATTGATGATGAGTTCTTATCATCCTTTGACAATAGAGATACCTTTGGCTCCATCATGGACTTGATTTGCAGGGTGCATGGTGTTGTTCTAATTTATGCCAGCAACTTGACAGGGGTTGGTATACATTTTTTAGCACCAGTGTTGAGCCTCTTTCACATCCACAGGAGGCCACTCTGGGTGGAATGGATTGTTGACAACACAGACACATCAGGATCGAATACAAGATCAGATGACATCGGAGATTTGAGTACAAGGCTCTACATTGGTTCTATAGAGATTATCATTGGACAACCTTATTAGGAGAAGATGATTCCTTCCGAGTCTTGCATGTTCGACCTTAGTGTTGTTCCATCTTCTTTTCAGGAGATTTGTAGGACCTCATTTTCTGAGGGCTATGGCATTCAGGATGGTACTCTTCCTACTCCTGAAAGAAAATTAGAAAACTCTTTCTATGCAACACATAGATATTTTGTGGACAAGACTATAAAAGGTAATGATGATGTTGCTGCAAAACCAACTCATCCTGTTTTGAGTTGTGAGTCATCTTCTGATGATGGCAGTGTAGGGTGGAGTACACATGACTACTCTGGTATTCCATTGGTACAGGCAGGAGAGTTTCACCTCAATTGCATAATGAGGTGTGCTCATCAATTTACTTTCAGCCCACATACACGGGATTTGACTATGTCCTTGATGACACAAGGAGGTGGGTTGAATAAGAGGTGTTCTGGTTCACTCTGCTATGATACATTTCTGACTTCAGGTGATGAGTTTAGGTTTGGCAAGCCTCTTACTTTGTTCTCTCCAATCGGTTGCTTCTAGAAGCAAGAGATTAATATTTGGTTCGATTGGATTTTAGAGGTTATCAGAGTGGCACAACGGAAGTTAGTTGGTGTTGAGATTGAAGGACTTCCAGTTTGTCCATGGGACCAAGGTACAATTACCAAGGATAAGATGTCGATTCAAGATTGGAGTGGCGGACAAAACTATAGAGATGGTACCAATGTCCACCTTCTAATTATCCTACATAGGAACTTGCATGATAGCATTCAAACGGAAGGGCCACTACCTCTAGCTCAACATTGGAGTGGAATTTTTATGATAGCTGCTGCCCTAGTATTTCGGCATTGATTATGGCGACTTCGGTTTATGATCAAATGGACTTTGAGTACTTACAAGCTTCATGGCAGCAGGTTGTGGGAGGATTCACAGAGTTAGAGCAGTTATTGCTAGCTTCCACCAGTATGAGGGATGACTACTACAGTCGGTTCGGGATGTTCATATATATATCTGCATATTTTACTGTGATGATTGACTTGCTTCATTTTTGGGATATCATTAAGGGATATCTTGGATTTCATTCTTTATGGCAAGTCAAATTCTTTTATCTATTGCCTAGGATTGTGATTGACAGTGAGCTAGTCGATGTGGTTTTCACTGAGATGCCTTGGCAGGATACAATGAGTTCAACCCTCTCAGGGTTTTCATTATGGGTGTTGATGATGATTACTTTTTTGGGAGGGTGCATGCTGATTTGCTAGTTGTGATCAAAATGGTGCAATGTCAGCATGGCAATTCCTTTTTGAGATTTACTTGGAACTCGGGATTCACAATGGTTTTTAGAGAAACTTTTGTTTGGGATGAGAGAGCTAGTATGGATTTACTCGAGCTTGCTCTGGTGGTGCATCAGTTTGGCTCTCTTGAGGGACATAATGTTGAGTGGATTGAGTTTTGGTGGTTTGTTATCACTCTTCTTATCCGTGGTTTCCAAGAGGTCCCTTGTGTTGGTACCCTGTAGGTCAATGCCTTGAGGGGATGGTACTACAAATCTCCTAGGTTGACTTTGGATCTTGGGATCATTCTTGATTCCAGTTTGGATCAATCTGTTGATCGGAGGGTGTATTGACATTGCTTGAGGACAAGCAATCTTTGGGAAGGGCAGACTGTAATGTCCTTGTTTTCCGGCCATCTTAAGGAATAATCATTATTTTAATTATTTAATGTTACTAGGCAAAAAGTGCAAAATCAAAGGGGTAATATTAAATAATTATATTAAAAGGTTATAAAGTGACATACTTTAATGATAAATTAATAAAGTCACTTTATTAATAATATCTTCAAAAAGTGACTTAAGTATTAGGAATTACATCAAGGGGTCACATCAAGAAGTCATATCAAAGGATCACATCAAGGAGTCACATCAAGGGGTCACATCAAGGAATATTAAAATATTCTTCTAAAAGCTTGTTGAGCACTCTTCTTGGGTCTTTCTAGAAGATCAAAGAGTTCTATATAAGGGGGAGTTGAGAGCTCATTTGAGAGGCTGGATGAAAATATTGAAATTGGTTTTGGTTTTGGAAGAGAGTTATCTTCTTAGGGTTTGTGAGGACGGAAACCTTTCCAAGCAACATTCTCTATGCTGTTGAAAGATACAATCTGGAGAATTCTTGGTGATTTCACTTCAGGAATCACAGGTGAACTTCATTACAAATTGAGACTTATAGTTTGGGCATCAAAGTTATATTTCAGATAGGAGAGTTCGTATTGTAGGGCAGATTTGAATACACTAGCAGCAGATTTAAGAAGTTTCAGTGCCTTTATTGCTGGCTGTACCATCTTCCTAGGCTGGCCATACATCTTGGAGAGAGGATTGATCGTTTGCAAGGGCGGCTAGGGTTTTTGGAGGTTGTAATGCTTCATTTGGGGTCGTCCAAGGTTGGAGACCTTCGTCTGTGCAACTTTTCTGCCATTGGAGGTGATTCTTGCAGTTGGCGTCCATTTTAGAGGGTTCCTCAAACACATTTCTCCTGTGAGTTCCAAAATTGAAACTCCCAGATTTTTTGGGTATTGTTGATTTAGATATAAGGGGATATTTTATGAACTGGGTTATCATTGTTTTGGTAAAAAGTTAAGTATTTAAGCTTAAAGAAAAATTTGGAATTTTCAGCTGTAAACCCTCAATGTAATGTTCACTTTTGAGTTGAAAGTTTAATTGCAATATCTTCTATTTTTTCTGCAATATATTGTTGTATGAATCATTGTTAAAACATCTCAAAACGCTCATCAAAAAACACAAAAAAATCAAGTGCAAACTGGGCGGCATATTATAGGGCCTGGCCATTTGGCCAATGTATGTCTAGGAGTGTAGGGATACCTTATCTAGGCCAAATGGCTAGGTGCATAACATGCCCTGCCCAAGCTATGATACCAGGTTCTACAGGTATCCTTGCTGAACTTGAACCAGTTTAATCCAGGTTTGGAATGCAAGATACTTGCATGACCCGATATTGCAGCTACTAAGTTCTTAATTTCACTTGTTTCCGTGCTTTCTACCAAACAAAGGAAAAATAAGAATAAAGCCTTACTAATGAAAGAAAGGAAGAAACATATATTGAATAAAGGCAATACAATTTCCAAAATAATCTAAATTAAGGTTAAGGATTATAGCAGTCTAAAGCCAAATTGGCTTTCGGATATATAGGACAATATGCAACAATTCAACTTCCTTTTGCCCTCATAAACAAAGGGGCAAGATCTTTTCCAAAGTGGTTCTTATGCAATGCAATTGATGCAGGAGCATCCAGGGGTACCAAACAATCTTGCACACACAAAAAGATTTATTTTATTTTACTGAATTTGGTGTGATGTTGGTCTTCCAGGCATGATAAATTTCTTGATTTTTCTTCCTTCAACAACCTTGAAAGGGAACCATTTCCTTACACTTATTTTTGACATGAATTTCAATGTAAAATCATTTCATTTGGTTTAAAAAAAAAAAGATTATACTTGGGAAACAAAGTCCCATAGTCAAGTTGGGAGATATTCTATTTTATTCATTTGTAACTCTTAGGAATTTTAAATTGTTGGAAATTAGTGCTGAAATCTTCTTGGTGCAAGTTCTTAAGGTAGTGGAATGATGATGGAGGAATTTTTTAGAAAAGACATTAAAAATCTTGTAGGAAAGGAATAACATTAGGAAAAGAAGAGAAATCCCACGCCTAGAATGGAGGAGGTAGAGGTTAGACTAGCATTTTGGGGAGAGAAAGATTGTTTGAGCCGTGGCTGTATGACCCAGTTTCAGTAAATTGGGCATAACTTTCTCATACGGTAACAAAATCAATAAGGCGTTTTAAATGTGATAAAGCTGAGAACAAGGCACACCAAACCCAAAAGGCGTTTTAAAAGATTCATGATAATCAAGGAGTAGTGATGGATAGAAGTGATAGGTTTATGGGGTTGTAGTGGTTCTTGCCTATAGAATTGATTTCAATTTAGCTTATGAAATGCTAGTAGCATATGTTGTTATTGTAGCTACAAATTGTATGTACAAATCATATTATTCAATTTGAATGAAAAAGATTTGGTTATATTTTCCATTAAAAATTTGTTGCAATGTTTTCAACTTTTGAAGTAAGGTTGTTGGTGGTGTTATGGCTGCTTGGATGGGTTGTTTGACAAAACCCCACTTCCTTGCTTCATCAAATGGTATTAGAGTAGGAAGATTAACTGGGAAGTGTTGCAGTAATGAGTAAGTTATTTTTCTTGGATATGTGCTGAGAGAAAATTGAAGGATTTGGGTTTGTTGGAATGTGTGTGTGAGTTTTGTTGCAGGTATGGAAGAGGACTTGTGACTTTATCCTCCAACAAATGTTAAGGTTGGGTAGAAGGTGCAGAAGAGAGAGGTGTGTCTTCCAGAAACCATATGTTGGGTAGAGGATAAGCAAAAGTGAGTTTGTTGCAGGGAGGACATGTGATTGTAGAGGGTTGATACCCTGAAGCGAGAGAAATTGTTGCAAGGATGTCTTTGAAGAAGAGGACAAGATGGGTCATGAGAAGGCTTGTAAGGATTTACCTATGGAAGAGTGGAAAGAAAAGAGGTTTACAAAATGGGCTTTTGAAGAATTAAAGAAGATTGAGGCTAGAGTGGAAGCTTTGGAAAGATACTACTTTTTTGATAAATTTGTGATCACAAAAAAGAAGAACAAAATTGCAGCAGTAAAAATGGCAACAAATAAGAAGGTTGAAGAGGAATATGTGGGCATGAAGGAGTCCCACTATTTTTCTTAAAAAAATGTATTTGCAAGTCAATTTGTGTATGCAGGTGAAGAGAAGAAAGAGGAAAAACAAAGATTTGACAAAGAGGGCAGCAAAAAGAAGAAAGAGAAAATGAAGAGTTGCAGACCTATGATGGAAAGGGCATGGAGAGAAAGTCATGTGGGAGCAGTCCACACAAATGCAGTTGAAAGAAATAAAGAAAAGAAGAAAGGCACAAGGAAAGAATGGAGAAAGAAAGAGGTAGCAACAAATGTGCATTTTGTTGAGGACACAAAAGAAATAAAAAATAAATTTGCATACATAGGGAAAGAGGTTGCAGCAGCAAAAATAGAGGTATTATCCCTTTTGAGTTTTGCAAAGTAAATATTGATTTGCATGTAGAAAAGATAAAGGAATATGGTGATAGTGAAGTTGGGGCAGCAGTAAAGAAGCAAGAATGCATACAAGTAAATAGTCAATCATATGATATTTGTGAAAGAAAATTTGATTTGAAAGAGATAAATGAATTTGTGCATGAAAAGGATAGTACTGTTGAAGAAGATAACCATGAAGGTGCAACAAAATTTGGTCCATTGAAGGACTTGGAAAGATTAGAATTTTTGGGAAAATAGAGTGAAGAAGAGTTTCTGGGGAAGATAGTGAATAAGGAAATTGAAGGAGCAGCAACAAATGAAGAAGAAAGTGACTTATTAATGCAAATTGCAGTAGTAGAGAAGGAGTGGCTTGAGTTAACAACAGGTGAAACAAAAGTTGTAACAAACTTTGAGGTTAAGTTTGAATTTTTAGAATTATTTGCTGATAAAGAAGAGGTTGATTTATATGAAAATGACATGGTTCACAATAATGGATATAAGATTGATACACTGGTAGGGAAAGAGGAGAAGATTAAGATATTTGATGATTTTTCAAAATTTGTTGAAGTTGATGTTCATGCTAATTTATATTTTGATGAATTGGTGAAAGAAAGTGAAATGGGAAAGATGGTTAGGGGCAATAATAATAGGTTAAAAATTGAAAAACAACACAGTATGATAAATTTTATTGACATGGAAGAATGGGAGAATGAAGGAAGACAAGGAATTATTTGATTTCTATGAATTTGTTAGTGCTAATTTGTATACAAATGTTAATGAGGGGAAGGAAGAGAGGAAGGATGAAGGAAGGAAGAGATAGGAAGATTTAGGGTAGGGTGAAGAAGAAGAAACAAGTTGACAAGGAAGAAAAGTGGTTGAAGAATAAACATAGGATCTTCAAATATCCATGAGTTCCAACTCATGGAAAATTTCTTTTTACCTCGAGTGTTTGATGCAGGAGCATCCAAGAGTACCAAACAATCCTGCACACCCAAAAAGATTTATTTTATTTTCCTGAATTTTGGTGTGATGTCGGTCTTGTAGGCACGATAAATTTCTTGATTTTTCTTCCTTCAAAAACCTTGAAAGGGAACCATTTCCTTAAACTTGTTTTTGACATGAATTTCAATTGTAAAATCATTTCATTTGGTTTAAAAAAATAAAATTATACTTGGGAAACAAAGTCCCATAGTCAAGTTGGGAGATATTATATTTTATTCATTTGTAACTCCTAGGAATTTTAAATTGTTGGCCATTAGTGTTGGAATCTTCTTGGTGCAAGTTCTTGAGGTAGTGGAATGATGATGGAGGAAATTTTTAGAAAAGACATTAAAAATCTTGTAGGAAAGGAATAACATTAGGAAAAGAAGAGAAATCCCATGCCCATAATGGAGGAGGTAGAGGTTTGACTGGCATTTTGGGGAGAGAAAGATTGTTTGAGCCATGACTATAAGACCCAGTTTCAGTAAATTGAGCATAAATTTCTCATACGATAATGAAATCAAGAATTTCAAAATGATCCGGAAAGCTGAGAACAAGGCGCACCAAACCCAAAAGGCGTTTTAAAAGATTCGTGATAATCAAGGAGTAGTGATGGACAGAAGTGACGGGTTTGTGGAGTTGTAGCGATTCTTGCCTATAGAATTGATTTTAGTTTAGCTTATGAAATGCCAGTAGCACATGTTATTGTAGCTGCAAATTGTAAAAAATCATATTATTCAATTTGAATGAAGAAGATTTGGTTATATTTTCCATTAAAAATTTGTTGCAATGTTTTCAAATTTTGAAGTAAGGTTCTTGGTGGTGTTATGGCTACTTGGATGGGTTGTTTGACAAACCCCCCCCATCCTTGACTTCATCAACAATTTGTAATGTCCCCTTTTTTGCTTCCTTAGGTTTCACCTTTAGATTCACAGATAGAGGTATTAAGGTGTGCCAAGAAACAATAGTTTAGTAGAGAGGGTATTTATTAACTGCTTAAGAACACTAGTTTTATCACATGAACCCTTGTTAGGTAAGATTTGTTGAGGTAATGATGAGGATGCCAATCTTTTGACTTAAATCCTGAAATGTGTGTTCAACTTAGGTTTGTCTTTAGACCTTACAAGAAAGGAATAAGCAAGACTGAAGTCGATGAGTTAAATTGGTGGGTCCTCAATGTGATCTAAGATGAGTATGAAAGGTTTTGATTGACTTTGTCATTTGTTTACATATAAATCTGATGGAAATGCTAGCAGATATAAGAGATCTCCAGATATTGAGTCTGATGTGTATATTGAAGAGCACAAACGATTTACTGAGAGGGGGGGGTGAATCAGTAAATCAATCACAAACTTTTATTTCTTAATCTTTTCAACTTTATTACAATCAACTTTTTGATATAAACCAATTTCCACAAGTTGACACAACTGTATTGAAGTAATTTTTTTTTTTTTAAGTAGGTACTAACCTACAAATTTTCAATAAGATGATTTAGTAGAATGAATTCCACAAGGAACACCTAGACCTCTCAAAATTTAGTAGACTCCTGCCTACAAGGAGCACCAACCCCTAATGCAAGGCACCAAACCTTGCCTTGATGGAAGTGAGACTGCCTTCAATCTGATCTGCACAAGCCCAACTCTCCAATCTGCTCTATGTGATCCAAGATATCACCTTCAGCCCACACAAGGAGGTAGGAATCTGACTGAACTGCTAGTCTACAATTGCACAACTACACAATTCAAACCTGAATGAATATCAAATATATATTTTGATCAAAGGTTGCATCCCTTGATGAAAGAACACAACTCTGTCTTTTCAAATCTCATTCATACTTCTTCATTAAGCTGTATTAATCTTAATCAACCTTCTTGACTTTATAGATTTTTCTGTTTTTTAACAAATGATCTTCTTCAGAATTTTACATTAGAACTCCTTTCTAAGGCATTTTATTGTTTTGCCAATCGCACCTTTTGGAAAATCAAGATTAACTAACCTTCATGGCTTTTCAAAACATATCACATCTATTGATTTTGTCTTTTCATAAAGCCCGTCTTTTGTGGAGGATAAGATACATCCTTTAGTTCGCATTTGCTCAGAAAGATTTTTTAAAAGACGTTATTAATCTCCATTCGCATCTCTTCAAGATACGTCCCTTTTTAAAAAATGATTATTATATTTTTTTTAAAGACATTTCTTCATAACACGTCTTTTGACAAAAACCTCCTTTTGTTTATTTGCATCTTTTGAAGATACATCCCTTAAGAAAATGATTATTATTTTCTTTAGACCATGTCTTTTTCAGAAAAAGACGTCTCTTCAAAAATGAAAATTAATTATTATCATTTCTTTTTAAATATGTCTTTTCAGATTTGCGTCTGTTCAAAGAGGAGAAAGACGTCCTTCTTTAGAAATCAAACTAGTTTATTTGAAGAAGTCTTTTGACTTATTCGTGCCTTTTGGGAGATCTTTGACTTGTTTAATAGTCGTATCTTATCAGATTGTAGCCACCGCTTTGACTGATTGTGTCTTTTAGTCATGCTATTCTTCAAATCATATCTTATCATTGTGTCTTTTAGTCATGCTATTCTTCAAATCATATCTCCATACTTTATTTACTTTGACATCAATGACAATATTGTCAACAATTATCTAAGAATGATGGCTTGCTTGTTGTATCTCATTGATATATCTAATCTATATGATGCGCTAAAGAGTGTGAGCTCCTTCTTCAAACTGTTCGATATCCCTTCTCTCCATTTCTCATTATTACTTATACCATTATGTTTTACATAAAACGGATGTGTCTCTTGGAATAGAGACGTCCATCCCAACAGGCGTGTCTTTTAGTTAATTTCTATTAACTAACAGATGCTCTTTAATTCTAAGTTTTCTCTTAAAATCTCCCACGTAAGTTCCCTCATAAGACAAAGGAAATATCACGCTATTTCGGAAAGGGTGTGATGACACTTTGACTATGCATCTACCGTCCCAACATTCTTTGAGACATTTGTGATGTAGCTTATCATACTCCAACTTTACTGAGATTATAGAATCTAATTAATATCACTGTTCGCTTCATTATATTCATTGTCCAGAATAAGTCACGACAAGAGTATGTTGAGGATATGTAGCATGCAGAAATACGATAATATTGTGGTCGATGTAAATGGTATAAAAGTATTTGTCTTTAGCTTCGAATGAAACAAGAGAAATATTGGTGATCAGAGAAGAGGACCTGATAATACTTATTGACTATTATGAGGTATGAGCAAGGGGAAATAATGGCTCGATCAGTTATTGACTGCTTCCAAATACGAGCAAATGCTTTCCTGACAGATTTGCTAACGTGGCAATGGAGGCTCCCAACGGATGAAGACAATACAAATAAATGGATGGCGACTTAATTAAATGGTCGTTTCCAACAATTGACACGTCTTCTTCATACAAAACCGACATCCCTTTCTAGCAGTGGAGATATACCTAGACTGACGATTTAATATAAATTTACTAATGATAGTTGGTTATGAAGAGCCTGATACCATACCAAAAGCGGCGCCCAACAAAAGCTCACTAGCAAGTAGCTTTTGATAGCCTAGATATCAATATCAATATAATTGCTCAAATATCCTTCGTGTAGAGGTGCCAACAATCAAGAGGTTTTGGACCAAATTATCTTCAATCTTCTTTTATCGAGTACTCATGTGCAATAGATAAACTTTATATATAATAACCGATAAATTGTATATTACAATTATGATGATAGTGTATTTCAAATCGTTAGTATTTATATTATAATATATTTATTAAATATATCCTTAGCATTTATATTATAGAGATTATAATGATTTTAAGTTGTCAATGTTCATTATGTAATGTTAATATTTATATATATTTATAACTACCATATTATCTTATGATAATGGTAATTATAAGAGTATTAAATCGATAATACTCCCTTTTGTACTTACATTTTAGGGTTCCAAATCCCAGGATATGACACAATTCTGCTCAATTACTACAGATTCACATAATAATAATGACTAATTATTTAACTAAATCCCTAGTGTAGGGAGAAGGAACATGATACTCATAATCTTTAGTATGCACTGATTTGAGAATCTCGTTGGCAATGCATTGTTGGCTAGTAGGCTGATTTATTTGTGATTTTAACAAGCTTATAATATTGACTCTCCGTTTAACAAAAAACAGTTTCTTAAGAGATTTATAGATCACGCACCAAGGGATCCATCCAATCCAAATAACTTACTGGACCATTGTATTAAATTATATAATCAAGTGGTTCCTACAGAATCTCAAACAGTTTCTTAAGAGATTTATAGATCACACACCAAGGGATCCTTCCAATTTAAATAATTTACTGGACCATTGTAATAAATTATATAATCAAGTGGCTCCTACATTCCCTCTAAAGAGATTAAAAGTTGACTAGAATAACAATGGCACAAATAAGAAATGCCATAATAAAAGAATAAGAAAAGAAGCAAAAAAATAGTGGACTGACCACCCTTAGATAATAACATATTGCATGTGAATAAAACCAGTTGGAATTGAATTGTCATACCCATTTGCTATTTTCTATTTTGAATTACCTCCATATGGGTTGGCCCTATGTTAGCAATTTAATTTGTCACTTTTGTGACAACACAAAATAAAACAAGGTGAGAAAATCATCTCTTCAAATTAGTGGGGGAAGTTCCTTGATTTAATCTATTTCTAAAATCTAAACAAGTGAACTAAATTGTAGATTATACACACTGTACTAATAGCTTTCTAGGGGTTTTGTGTAAACAAAATGTTTGAAAGAAACAATCTAGACCCATCTTTTGATCTCAAAGGTAGGAGCACAAGACTCAAAGTACTTTATCTATCCACGAGGTTTTTTGTTTTTGCAACTAAACTATAATATGAATTTAAAGACAAAGGCTTTCCAATGATTAAAACAAAGATCACTAGATACGCACATCAACATATGGATTGATCTAAACAAGAAACACAGTACTTATAAGAGCAGTTGACAAAGAACAAGATTGAAAGTGAGCAACAACTCCAAAGCATACAAAGCTTACACAAAGCTAAACAAGAACCTTCTTTATTACTTGAGTTGCCAAACTTGCATATTTACAACATAAAATTCTGACTCTAAAACTTTAATAAAAACTTCAGCAACTAACATAACAAATTCTCTTTCTATTCTATGTACACAAGGCACTTATTTATAGGCTCTCTAAGAGAAGCTTCTCAGAAAATAATAATAAAATAATTCTTTAAAGTTGCTTTTTAGCAAGCTTATCTCTATCCTTTGAAAAGATGAAATAAAGCAACTTTTAAAGCAATCTAATCCTAAAACAAATAATTGAATACGAAGGCCTAAGAATAAGTTCATTTCTATCCCCTTTGCAAAAATAACAGCTTTTGTCACTTAAGTTATTTTCAAAAATCTAAAAGTTATTTTCAAAAATCTAAAATAACTTTGACTTGCAAAGTTTGATAAATCTTTTGAAGTTTGAAATGTAGTGAATTTCTTTAGAGTGAAATTGTTTAAACACTATCCATGGATGTGAAACTGAAGACTACCTCTAAAAAAACAGCATTTTGAAAACACACCTTTCTAAAAATAGAAAGTTGGATTTTTAATCTCTTCTCATTATTCCTTGAAAAAATATACTTGCTAAAAATAGTTATTTCTAAAAATAGAATTGTTTCAAAAACTAGATAGATTTTGTATTGAACATTGAAACCTCGACCATGAGATTATGCCCAGCCATTGATTTAGATTTTCTTGCGCTTGGAGGAGTTTTGCTCTCGAAAAGCTAGCTAAAAAGTGCAATTGTAGAAACTTTTGGCTGGCAACATACACTAAAAAGTGCAATTGTCGAAACTTTTGGGTGGCAACGTCAACTAAAACGAGTGACATATTCTTCTTTCACTTTATACACTTGTTATTGGTAGTACAACATGTTGGAATATGTTGTCATTGATGTCAAAAAGGCATGGAATTAATTGTCATAAACAGATAATATGATTCAAGATGGTGGCAGATCGACTAATTTTGAAAAGCATGGAATTCATAGTCATCAACAAAAGAGAGTGGTAGATAAATTAATTTTGAAATTAAATAAATTAATTAAATTTGATAACACCTCTATTATATGAAGCAAATGGCAGGATCCACATTAATGAAGAGATTAAAATTAAAAGAGCCAAGTAAATTGCCCAAGATTATTACTACAAAGGCAGCAAACAAATACAATAAATGGCAGTGATTTATTTTGTAATTAAAAACAACTAAACAAAAGGTGTGATTCAATTAACTAAGTGCTGCATAAAGGGAACAGCAAGTATATATATCCAACAGTTAGATAAAAAACAAAAGGTGAATAAGACAAAAATGCTGAAGTGTGAATAAGACAAAAAGGGGTGAGGATGTGATTTGTAGTATGCAGCTATTTGTATGAAAAAGCAACGATTAATATCTATTGAGAAGGTGCGGTTCCATAAAGGAAAAAACAAATAGTTAAGGGCAGCGATTACAAAGTGATACGATTTATTTTTGGAGAGCAGCGATTTCTTTAAAGGGTTGCATCTTTTATAAAAGGTGGTGATCATTGTGAAAGGGTATGTCTTTTACCCTCATTGAAGACATATACGAGGTAAGTGATTTGAATGTTTTTTTTTTAAATGGAATATTTTTGAGTTTTAGTGAAGAGAGGGAGCAGAATATGAAGAATAAATCTGATTTATTTTGAGAAGATATTATGAAGAATTATTAGAAAAGATCAAGAGCAAGTATATATTTATATTTGTAATCAGATTTGTGAGAAATATTGGTGCATGATAATAACCAGATTTGTGAAGGAAGAGAGTGATTAAATTTGGATCAGATGTGTGAGTGGAGTAAAAGAAAGACAAATACATCATATACACCAGGTTCATGAAGAAGATTATTTGCTGACTTTGAGGAGATTGTGAGAAGATTATGTGCAGATTTATAAGGAGATAGTGATCAGATTGTTGTGGCAAATTTACGATCAGCTTACAGCATATTCAAGAAGAGAATTGTAGCAAATTGGGAAGAGAGTTATAGCAGAATTTTTAAAGAGAAATCTAGTGGGTTGGTGCTCACAAATCAAATAGAGGTTGGTGCCTCAAATTGGTCAAGGTTGGTGCCTTGCTAAAGAAGAGTTTGGTGACTCTCACTGAGTTGGTGCCCACTCTAGGGGATTGGTGTCTCTTGTAGGTCATTTCCTACAAAAGTTGTAATCAGTAATTATTATAGAAGTGCATTATTCTGTACTGTAGTTTTTCTTCCCGCAAGGGTTTCCATGTAAATCTTGGTGTTCATGTGTTCTCTTATTCTATTGTGCATAATTAGTGATGTTAAGTTTATTTTGTTAAAGTTTAAATTTGTAAAGATTGCATTATACTGATTTCCCCCACCCCCTCTCAGTATAATTGTGTGCTCATCACAACATATGTGTGATTAAGGTAAAACAGAGACATACAATTGAGTGATGTGAATTGGACAGGTCATATAATCAAAATTTCATAATAATGGACCGTATGGTTGGGGTAAGCCAAGGTCATATGACGTACAATGGATAGACATGATGTATGGTGGAAAATAACAATAGATGGCATGCAACAAAAAGTGAACGCAGAGAAAGTCGTATGATTGAATGGAAGGCTCATACAAAGAAGGCCACACGATGGAATGGATGGGTTGTACAAAAGTTGTGCATAGGAAAGAAGAAATGGTGTACTTTGCAAAGGATATACGGCAAGCCAAAGAGGAAAATAAAAACTAAATATTTTGCATTTTGTGCTTTTAAGAATGAAGGTGTTTGATTTTTCATCTTTTATCTCGTTCTTCTCATGTGAGACCCACATGGTCTTTTGTGCTCTGATAGCAAAAATTTTCTATCCAATATTTTTCCCTTTGTCATAATTTTGTTGTGAAGTTGATCTTACTTGGAAACAAGTATCTGTAAGCTCCAAATTAAATATTTTACTAGTACTCTGAAACATACTGTCATAAATTTTGTGATCTTCAGTAAATTCAGATGCCTTTGCTAGAACTGAAAGTGATATCTTTTGCAAACCTTGTACTGCATTCAACACAAATAAACTGTCCAACTTTTTGTTGATCTTTGTAGCTTCAATAAAATTACACTTTGATGGAAATACCTCATAGTCCTCCATTTGCCAATGTAACAGGTCATGGAGAGAATTTGTTTCATCTTCCAAACATGACTATAATTCCAAAATCCCTTCATCATTTGGTTCCATCAAACCCTAATTTTGCTTCTCCATCCATTTTTCTTCGAAGTCCAAATCTGATGAATTCAAGGAAGCTACTTCCTCACTAACTGCTTGGTTCTTCAAATTGATTATATTTTCTGACCCCTATTCTCAATGGAGATTGTTTTCTTTTTTCAGTTGTGATCATCTTTGGCTACTACCAACCAACCTCAACCCAACAATACATCGTACACTTTCTTAATGAAATGACCAAAATGTTCAACAAAAATGCTTGGGTTCCAATACCTTGTTGATCTGCAGCCACTAGTTGAAAAGTTAGGGGTCAAATGGTTAGCTTGTCCAAACTTCTCCAAGTGTCTTCTGGAAGTACATCCACACTAGATCCACCATCAACAATTGTATTGGTGAGATTCCTTCCAAGGATCTCCATCTTTAACACTGTTGGTTTCTTTGTTGTGTTGACTGTCAGTAACATTGTATAGATCAGTTGGTTCCTTGTCAATGGAGGTTTAGTTATCAGATCTTCATTCTTGCCAGATTCCAAAATGGGTTGTAGCATGCATCATATCATTGTTCCCCAATACAATAGCATTTTGAAGTTCAAGAATACTTTGTAATAGATCCACTACTTGAACTAGTACAATAGTTTGAAGTATTTTCCTTGTAATATTTGAACCAAATTGTAATTGATGTGTTACCATACCTGCATTTGCATTTGAGTGACACTGTTCATTAGCCATAGCATTCTCCACTTCATCCCTTGCTTCACAACACCTTTTTTTGTACATGGGTCTGGGTACACAACCTTCTTTGCTCGAGCACAAGTAACACCAATACTTCATTATGCCTTACATCAACCATGTTGACAATGGCCTTCTACTTTGGGCATCCAATGTCTTCATGGTCTCCAAGTCCACACCATTTGCACAATAGTTGCAATTTGTCCTGCTTGTACTAGCAATCTCTTGTAAAGTGCCCCCATTTGTTAAATTGTTAGCATTGTATGATCAAAACGTCCTTTGGGATTGTATTGTATTTGATTTCGACCTGCTCTTTGATTTTGATAACTACCTAGAGATGTGTTATGTGGCTTTGATGGAGTGGACTGCTCTCCTTGTGTAAAGAGTACTTGTGTACTCCTAGTCTTCAAATTATATGGGAACTCTTTTATTGAATGACCCATAACTTGGCAAATCTCACAAAATAGCTTTTTCGGACAATTGGTTTTAGCATGTCCCTCACATTCACATTTTGTGCACCAGAGTTCTTTTCTGTCCATACTATTCTCTTTTTTTCCTTTAATTCTTTCATCATCTGGAGCATGTCTTTTTAGAGTGCTTCTGAACACATTGATGAATGGTTAAGCTTATTGGGAGTTCTTATTGACACTCTAGAGTTCCCTCCGTTGAGCCCTATGCATGAATTAGAGATGTAGTTCTTCAACCAGAAATAGATCTTACACAACACCCTAAGCAAAGAGGAAAATGTATCGTTGTGCCAACAAAGCCACACAACCTAGTGCCTAATGAAGATGAGGAAATTTTTATTCAATTCTCAAAGCCAAATCCTATTAATCCATTGCACACTATTTAACAATATATTCAAGACTTGGAGCCCATGGCACACATAATCTATGAAGTCATAAATATTTAAAGGAGATTGGATAGCATTCACTCTCCCTTGGTTTTGCAAGAAGCTCGACATATCCAACAATTTGTTGAAGGAGAGTACCATACTAAATTCATCCAATTTTTTATTTCTCATGAGTGGCCTGATACAAAATTAATTGAAATGAAATATAAGTGGATTCTTGTAAAGTCCCTCCACAAATTTTTGCTCACAAACTTGCAATATTTATGATTTTTAATTGGCTGACATTTTGTCAAGCACTTCGCATAAAATCAATTATGAAGTATTCTTGAATGCAAACACTTAAGACTGTTGTAACTAAAAATTTAGATCATAAAATCATGCCATGGATCATAGATTTCACAAGGACATTTTGTCAAACAGTTGTGTACATGGACAATTTCACCAATAATTAATTTTCAAACACTTCTAAATAATGTTGAAGTGCTGGTACACAATAATATTGATAGAATGATAGGCATATCTCAAACAAAAAATATTTTGACCTTTACATATGCTGTTGTAGCTTCCAATGGAATTCTTTGATATTTATAATGGACTAAAACTACAGACTTAGCTGCTCCAATCAGCTGCACCCCCAAGGAGATCTCCACACAACTGAAGAAGAAGGTACAACAAGCATTATGGATTCTTAAATCCTTAAAGAAATGCTATGAATCCCTTTATCTTCAATGCCTTCGCTTGTATTAGGAGTGGCAGGGAGGACCCCACAAATTCCCACAATTCCCTTTTAAACCTTGCATTGGCTGCAGCTAGCTTAAATCTTCACAATAAAATTAATTGCAACTTCTTATCATAGGGAAGCGGGCTAGGTTCTTGAGGTAAAATCTGCCCTCTAACACAACTGAATTTTGGAGGGGTACGACTGGGTGATCTCAACAATATTAATAAGTAAATCTGCTCCTCATAATATTTTCTATTTGGATATAAATCTCAATAAATATGATCTTTCAGCTCAAGAACAAATCTGGAAATATATTTCTTCTTCCGTACAATCTTTCAACATTCAAACAATCTACACATTTGTGAAGCCTGTGTGAGTCCACCCACAACTTGATTAGGAAGAAATCACTCCTTCGAAGCCAAATACCCTTAGAGTTTTTGTCTTGGTGGTTGAGTTGAACCTGCAGTCCAAACTTCACAATAAGAAACTAGAAAAATGACCAAACGATCTCTAATTTTGTAATAACCCACCCTGATTTGGGTTATTTTAATTTCGTCAACAATACAGATAATATAGAATTTTGCAAAAGAACAATTCCAAACAAATGCAAGAGACATAACCAGATTTTATTAATGCTTCAGGAAATACATATAATCCATACCCGGAATCAACAACATAAATTGCAGAATGCTGATCAAAAGCTGTGAATATCAACAATCTTCACACTGAACCCTGGAAACTCTGTAAACCCTTGAATGTGCAACTGCTGATTTGACCTCTGTCTTATTTATAATCTGCTGATGAAATACTGAAATTGCTGATTGAATCTATTGAATTAAATCTGTGAATGCTCAAGTGATGATCTTTGTGTGAAACCATCCAAACAAGAACACCTTGGGTGATCTTTCACACCTGTAGACTCTGTCCTATTCGAGGGTTTCCATCCTTTGAATAGCTTGAAACTTCATACCTACAACCTTGTGCTCAACTTTTTGCTTGTAAATGATAACTTGGATAATGAAAATGATCTTCTTCTTTCTTTTTTATCCTTCTCCAAACCCTATGCCTTAATCTTGGTAATTAACTTTATTAAAATAATAAAGTAATTCCTTTCCAAAAACCAACACCTCATTTGGCCACTTTAAATCTTTTAATTAAATTCACTTTTCGAAACATGTGCCATTTTATGAAATAATAATAAAGTAACTTAAAATATATTATTTTAATTAAAGTTATTTTATTCACCTTATAACACCATATTATAAAGTACTTTATTAAAAGTAACTTTATAACATTAAATAATAAAGTCACTTTAATGACTTTAATGATTTAATTACTCTCAGCAATGATCTAATAATAACCTCCTGAGAGTGTCCTGACACAAATACCAACTATAGGCATGCCACCATTGAACCTAATAGCACTTACTATAAATAGCAAGTGTGAATGAAGAACTCCTGAACTGCCTTCGTAAGGCCTACCAAGCAAAATACTCGATCACTGAGTTGAAGATGCCGAAATGAAAACATCAAGCTTGTTGAAGTCCCTGAATACCCTCTAAAGGCCCCCCTACACATCTCGCTAGCCTACAGGAACCAAATAGTAGGCTAACCACCGCTTGGAACAGATCTCGAAAAAAAGGGACATTTCATCCACTCCCCAAGATTGCTAGTCTCCAAGCAATCTCAACTGAAACTAAGCCCATCCCTAATGTCGATCCCAAACCAAATGATACAATGCTCTACCCAAGCTCCACTGCAACCACTGGAGAAAGGAAGCGCTAAACTCGACAACTCTATCAAACACTGTCTGCAGAAGAAGCATACTGCCAAGCATAGAATATCCCAAAGCCCGCAACCCAACCGGAAGCCTACCATACTCATCACCTGCTGACCTCCGCTACGCGACTCTGATATATTCTTCACCAAGTTGAAGATGGTGAAGCAACCCACTATAATAATTCCAAGTACCATACCCCTCCACAGGTGTACTTCACTTGGATCCCATGGACAAATTTGGAATTTGTCCTTCTTGTCTCCTGATAGTTCAGCGATGAATCTGAAAATTAGATTCTTAGCTATCTTGGGAATGCTTTTGTTATCATAGACTGACAACACCTTATTAATACTCAACCTCCAAGTGCAATAAAGGTCCCGTGCGCACAAATTCATGCAGTCAGCTGCAATCATCAATGTATCATTTGAAAATATGAAGGTTAGCAGCATGAAATGGTTATAGCAACCATTAATCACCACTTTGGAAGTTTGAAACAAATGAACCCTGACTGGATACTCTTCCACTATAACGACCCCCAAACCGGGTAATTAAAATTTTTCTAACATTTCACTTCAAACATATAAATGTAACAAGTAACAAAGACATTGCAATAAAATTCTTCCTTTCTTTATTGAAAAATACATGCAAGTTACAATATATATATTTCCACATGAATTCCATTTTCATTGTAAATATAAATCAGAGTACAAAAGTAAAACAATTACATACATAGCTCGTAAGCTTTTGCACAAATAGTAGTAAGACGGTCCAGGTTCCCTTCCTTTCAAATCTTGGTGTATCTGTCGCCTGCTGTGGAGGAGAAACATCACTCAGGCGCTTTTCCGCCAACCACGGACTGTTAATGCGGTCCCCCACACATCTATCATTCGATAGATGGCCCTCCCTTCGAACGAAGAGATTGGTAAAGTAACCGGCTGCGACAACCCAACTGAGCATAGTGTTGTGTCCATCTAGAACTTGCTATTTCACAATCCCGAACTAGCATGATGGATCACAATGAACTGACAGTGTAGTCTTGACTATCTCACATCTAAGTGGATGTCGTACCTTCCACTACTTTGGCCAAAGTATTCTCATTCAGTACTTCGAATGAAGGTCATCTATCATATACACTACTCAGGGCCGATTTGACTTAAGACTATCTTACACTACGCGTAGGCTGTCCTTCTCTGGATTGTCAATCATCCCAGACTATCCTACTTCAATCTAATCCAAGACAACAAATATAGGTTCAAGTCCTTCACTGGATTATCAATCATCCCAGACCAACCTACGACATTCTAACTTACTAGAAATAATCCAGCTTGACAAGTAATTCATTCTTTCTCTCCTGTTACGGAAATCTGTATCCTAGGAGTTCCTTAGCCTATCTCAGTTAATCTAAAACTCTAAGCCACTTGAATATACTTGACTACTGTCCTTATTTCGTTCCTAGAACATAGTAACTAGTTTACCCTTATTCTCCATATACGGAGATCATACACAACATGCAATATTCATTCAAAATGCATTTAAATCCTTCCCTTTTATCTTTTTCCCTTTTATGAAAAATAAGTAAACTATCCCCTGAAGTTCTTTCACATAAAACTCTTTTTCACCCATTCCCTTACACCAATTTCCCTATTATGCATTGCTTGTAGATGTTCATCATAATAGTTCTATCCTCTTAGAACTTATGGAAAACATTAAACACAAGATAAAAGAAACCAACACTCGAATGAAAATTACAAACTAAAGAGGAATCATGCCTGATTTCCTTGTTGTAGATGATTCCAGTCTACAGCTACTTCTCCTCCTTCTTCAGTGTCACTCCTCTCAATCAAATGCTTATTCAACAATGACAAACTATGGCTCTAACAAATGCTTATTCAGCAATGACGGAATATGGCTCTCAACCAATGCAGTACAGCAATGATAGAATATGATTATCTTGTAAATGCTTCCATAGCAATAAAAGATTGCTCACAAAATGCTTCTACAAAATTGTCAAGATATGGCTCTCAAAATGAATGCAATATAGTAATAACAGAATATGGCTCTCAAAATGATTGCAATATAGTAATGACAGGGTATGGCTCTCACAGGAAATTCGTTTGAATACAGCAGGGACAAATTGCAGCTCTCACAAAAGAAAATTCAGAGTTTGCAAGTGATACTTGATGAATGAATTGAGCGGCTATTTATAGAGCCCTCAGCCCAACAATTTCCACTCTTGCAGGCATGTAAAATGACAGAACTACTCTTTGAATATGTCAAAATGAAATGTGGCGAATTTCCATGCTTACTCATAGCTTAAAGAGATGAATCGACTTCCAGTAGTTCAGAGAAAAATTCAAACTTCCATTAGATAAGAAAGGCGGATTGACACCTACAGGCGTCTAAAATGGCGGATTAAATATTCATTGCAGAAAAAGTCAAATGCAAAACGCGTCTCACCTGGCTTCTCTCCCAACCTCCTCACACATTTCCTGAATGGAGCTCCAGCAGGCCGCGACCTGGTCTCTTGGGCGTGAGTTTGCAGCTACGCGGGTCCCATTTCTTTTCACCATTTCAGCCATTCTCCACAGTCCGTGATTTTCAGCATAAGGAAATCCGCATTTGTTTTAAATCTTTTAAAAGACTAGTTTTTACCAATTAAATTCACATGATAATTCCAACGTATTTTCTCAATAGACTAAGGAAGTCGAAAATACTTCCTTTACTTATGGTAAATGTATTTTAATTTGCCAAATGACTATACAAGTCAAATTCATTTAATCTTATGGTAAATATCATTTACCAAGTGACTAAAGAAGTTTACGCCATTTACTTTCCAAGACTCATTTATAATTTTTATATAAATAAAACATTATATTTATATCTCCATAAATTCATTTTATAATATTAACTCTAATTAAAAGAATTAAATCTTTTAATTTTTACACTAAGAGTTTTAAAATATTTATCTAGATATACTTTCATATTTTAATATATTAATATTATTATAGTTCTTTTAAATATTAAACATATAAATATTAAAATACCCGAGTATTTAATATATTTATACATCTTAATATAACTATAATAATATTATATATATTTGCATATATAAATATATTTAACAAATATAAAAATACATATGCATATATAATTGTCGATTATATATATATTCTATGAGCTAGTCAGTGTACTTTCAAAATATATATATCTATGTGTATGTATATATAAATTCCAGGCAAATATTTAATATTCCACATTCAAGGTTCACAAAACAATAAGTCAATCAAGTAACACCACTCATAAAGCATAAAGAAATAATCCAAAACTCCTAAGCCTAAGGGTGACTTACTAAGACAACTCAATTTGACTCAGTTCCCAAAACCCTCAGTGAAGTGTGTGTATGCTCATATGATCAACTTTACCAGTTACTCGACCAAGCCCCTCTCCCGAGTGATGTCTCCCCTCCACTTGGAGGAATAGCTCCTGTTCCTGCAACCATAGACATACAATCTTGGTAGTTACTTATTCACAACATCAACAGTATACAAAACATCTTAAGTTTGAATACTCACAAATCAATATTATGCATGCAACATTCATCAAGGATAACATTGATAGAAGCATAGTTGGCTCACTCGCCAAAAACTCGCGAGTTTTTTTGCCAAACAAGTATTTGCAAGTTTTACTCGCCAAAAAGTACGGCCGTACTTTTCACAAAAACTCGCCTAAAAACTCGCCGTTTATTTGCAAAAACTCGGAGAGTTTTTTTTAAAAACTCGGGTGCTCAGCAAAAAAGACCCCTGTTGTCAGAATAAAGGCAATTTTCATTCATTTTTTGCCTCCACCAGTTGCTCTATCTCTTCCTTAGCAAAAACACTCTCCCATGAAGGTTTTTGTGGTTTTGGAGGTCTTAATTTGGGCTTGGTGGCGGGGGCTCCGCCCCTCGACCCCGCCCTGTATCACACCACGAGAGGGAGCACACCCAGGGCGCTGCTCCACGACTGGACCCCTTGAGCGTTGCCCCTCAAACCCCCATGTGCACTCACTCATGAGGGCGCTGGGGGCGGCTGCAGAGACCACGAGGGGTGCTACCCCTTGACCCCATTAGGGTCATTGCCCTCAAAATGAGATTGAATTCATTTGGTTTTCTAGGTACTCTCCAAGTCCAAGTTTCCAAGTTTTCCTACAAGTCTTCATCTATAATATCATCTAGTTCTACCTCTCCCCTAGTTTTCACTAGACATGGGAAGAGGAAGATATAAATTTGTAAAATATATTAATATAGTAATTACTTTCAGTTTTACAATAACAATTTGCTATTTTCATTTTGTTTCAGACTATTATCATATCAGCGCATTGAGCATTCCACATGAGGATGCCATTTTGTATCAAATTTCTTTCAAATCAATCAAATACAACTTGTTTCTTATATGTACTCATTTATTGACTCATTGGATGCATCTTATCTTTGAATTTTGCAAAAAAAATGCATTTTTAGTGAAGTTTAAGCAATTTTTTAAGTTGCCGAGGTTTTTGCCGAGTTTTTTCTGAGTTTTTGCCGAGTTTTTGCCGAGCCGAGTTTTTTGGGCTTGCCGAGTACTTGAAAATGCCGAGTTTTCCAACTATGGATAGAAGTATCAATCAGATGAAACAATCATTTAAATAGAACTCATTCATTTTGATAATAAAAACATGTTTTATTTATCTCAAAGATTCAAACATTACACTCAATTGCCCTATGCAATAGTAGCTATACAATCGGGGTGTAACATCCACAATATGTTGCATACTGCTAAAATAATCCAACCCTTGAGAATCCTCCACAAACAATTGTGAAAAATCCTTCATGTTCCTGCTGCTATAAGGTTTTGGAGCCCCCGGATCCCATACTCTTATGTGTAAACATGCATGGATTCTATCATCTCTCTTGCAATGCAACTTTTTATGAAGACCTCTTTGAAATGACACAGTAGAAAGATTCAATTCTATTCTCTCATGCCCTGGATTATAAAACCAAAGCTGGTCAATTTTCTTATCTTTAGTTGCTGGTCTGAAAATTGCAGCAGGAACAAACTCAACATTTTGCTCAAGTGCATACTCCCCAACAAAGCCTTTGTAAATCAAACTTGTATGTTTCATGAATTGAAACATTCTGCTCATAGGCTGTCTTAACATCGTTTGAATGATTAAAAGCGTCATCAATAGTTGCTGATTTGAAAGTTTCGACATGCTCCAAACTGTCATTCAAATCAAGTGGGGCATCTTCCCCATGCACAACTTGGTACTCCACCTCATAAAGTGGGTTATCACAAGGTGTCTTTGCTTCCATCTCAAAAAATGGATTACCAAAAACCTGAAAATTACTTTCAACATTTGGCTTAAGCCAATCATCCACATGATCTAACTCTCCTTCACAAGGAGGTTCTATGTTATCTCCTTCAAGAGGACTCAAGTACTCTTCCTCTACAACTGCTTTAGAATTCTTAGCTTCACCATCATTTGTTTCTGATTCCAATATTTTATTTTCGATCTCTCCCTTATGTTTGGATTTTATCACTGTCATATAGTACCCCTTGATGTCAGGGTCCTTCATAAGTTCAGAGAGTCCTTCTATCAACTTAGAAATAGACTTACCCATAGCCATCTTTTCTCTGCCTGTACCTCCGTTGTATACCTGTTCTTTACCATTCAAGTGTCCCACTGTTACCTGTGTGATATTCCCCCCTATTTTGAGCGTTTTTTTCTGATTTCCTTAGTTTGACAATGTGACCATTTTTGTCAAACAGTTTCAGACTTTTGAAGATTTGAATACAAATTCAGGTAACAACATATATTGCATTATGTATATATATAGCATATATATTTTCAGATTCAATGCAGATATGTGTTCGAATCAAGTATGACCTATGTTAATCTCACCAAGACTGAGATTGTAAGGGTTACAGAATTTAAGGCTGTCTATTATTTCAGGTGCACAGAGGTATATAGCAATGTGCATATAAAATCCTTAAATAGCAACCATAATGTCCAAACTTGTTAGTATCGGTATATGCTGATTCTGGACAATATTGATTATCTTGTATTTTGTTGATGAACTCCACCTGATAGGAAACTGGAATTAACGCTTTTCGCACACCAGTGATTATTATAAATCTCTCTCTTTGGAATCGGCTGTAGGCAGTAGGCACTCAACTCCTTTCAGATGCACATAAGAATGTAGAAGACAGCTCCTCACATGAGTTGATACATTGTATGTGGAAAACAATGATTTTGTCCAAACTGAAACGACAGATTACTATAACAGTTACAACCTTAAATCTAATGCATTCTCTTTATCTGACCTGACCTGACAATGGCTTTAACACAGGCCGTGGTAGCTTCAAAGCTCTATTTTCCTCTTTCTTATGAAATGTTTGCAACAATACGAGAAACACTTGGCTGAAGTGTATGATCTATGGCAAGCTTGTCAACTATGCTGACTAGAGCAGCGATGATAGAACAACCACGTTACACCCAATAGTTCCCAAAACAATAATCAAACTTCACTGACAAAACTCAATATGATATCACCATATTAACATTTTAGCTGTGCATCGAGAATCCAAGATTACACACAAAAATTTTAGTTCTTTCAAATGTTTAGAATGTAATACCCGCCACTGACCTGAGGACCATGTAGTAATGCTAAGTCAGCCAACAATTGGATAAATAGGGTGAAATTTGAATTAATGAGCAACAATTAATGTCTCAGTAATCTTGGATAGGCTACGGCTCCTTTCCACTTCCCACGTTCCTACTAGAAGCACTCAAATTCTCCAAGACTATCGTTGTTGTTCCCTTGGTCAAATAAAGTTATCCTGGATTGGCACGGTCCACTATATCTCTCCAAAATGGTGTAATTCAATATTAAATAAGTGCCACGTCCTACTTGCTGGAGCTAATCACACACACAGGGAGGTCTCGATTTCTTCCATATAAGCCTGATTCTTCTTTTAATACTATTTGATCTTTTGTATTATCTGCAAAACAATCCAAGATTTGTCTTTATCAAACTTAGGAAAAGATTTGTCTTTTCTGCTTCTTAAATTGTCTTTTCTTGTCTTATTGGCACGTAGGATGCAGGGCCTCTTCCTTGAGACTTCTCATGCCCCTTTTTTAACAGCTGTGATCCCTTCTATTCTTTTTTGCAACCTCTGATCTAAGACTTCCTTTGTCTTATTATCGGCTAGAATTGGAAGCGGTGACTATTACAGGGTAGATTCTTTTGTCTAAATTTGGCAGCGCTAGGAAATAAAGCTTGAGATTCCTTGTTTTTGGCCAGGCAGGCACTCAAGCAGGACTCAAAAAATGTGGCGGCTTAAATTGTCTTTATCTGCAGATCAACCTTAGTTGTTGCACTTATAGCACATAATGATGAAATCCATTAAGGGAGCAAAAAGATTGCAGTTTCTATTTAGGAATCCATAAGAACTACTTCTTGCACTTGTCCTACAATCTTTTGATTTATGACCAAACTGATTACAAAAGAAGCAATAACCAAAAAAGGAGTTTTGGAACCTAGTTATGTGAGACTGCCTTGGAGAGAACGATCTTCTGAATTTGTCCTTGGGAGGAATGTTGGTTTTTTGTGGGATATCACTTTCTTTCTTCTTTTTGCTATCACTACTGATGGAACTCTTAAGAGCATTAGCATAGCCTTTAGGATTTTCTTCATTTATCTTCTTTGGTAATTCTATAGCCTTAGAATTTGAAACTTCTTTAGTAGTCTTCTTATTTTCTTCAAAGCCAAGACTAGTATTTGTTGGCTTCAATTAGCACCTCTGGAGTGCTTATTGGAAACGGACAGCTATTGCAAGTGTGTTAGTACATGCTCTTCGGATTATAGAGAGGAAGATCTCTCTTTGCTGATTTTATACTGTAAAAAAGGGGTGTACTAAGATTTCCTATCTTTTTTACTCAGCGGTAGGACACAAGGGTGCATAAACCAATGCGCCGTAGCTAAGCTTTTTCTCTGGTTTCCGCAGATCTTAACTACGACTAACTAAGCTTCTAAACTATCCTACCTCCTCAAGATAAACAGAGCATGAGGGCGTAGGAGCGAAATGGTATGGTTGGATCACTTGAATCCTCCGTCTCAATGGAATATGGCCGAGGCTCTGAACCTTCGGATATATACCAAGATAGGGCTCGATACAAGCAAACACTCGTTACGGTAAACTGGATCTGAGACTTGCCAAGGAGGAGGAACCCCTATCCGAGGTATAGGCTTGGAAGCAGCTCACTGGAAACAACAAGGAACGATGGCCTTTCTAACAGGATTCCCGAGGAGGTGACGACACCTGTCCAAAGTCTAGGCTGCAAGAGAGATCATTAAACAACATCAAACGATAATGATCGATGACAAAATATCCAAGGAGGCGACGACACCTGTCCAAGGAGGAGATTGAAACAATGCACTATTTAAAAACAAGACTTTGAATAACTCAAATAATTAGATCAATCAAGCTTGCACCATCTGATTTATTTCTTCAAGGTTCTTCAAAGAATTACAAAGGTCGGGACAGCAAAGGCACGAAATCATGCACAATTGCGATCAACCAACGAACTCTCATCCAAGAGTGAACAGATATAAACAAGCGAACTCTGGCAACAGTGGCGCAGCAATTTTGCTAGCAAATAAAGGTTAAACAAATAAAGAACCTAAGGCTCTTATTTATAGAAACTCAATGGAGTAGGCAACCCTAAAATCTCCTTGAGTTAACAAACAGTTCTTGCCAATCAGCAAGATATTATTCTATGTCTAAAAGTAGGTGAGCAAACAGTTAACTGGAAATCTACTTCAGTTAACTGAAACTAAACAAAAGTCAAACTGGAAGTCTACCTCAGTTGACTGACACCTAACTAAAAGTGAACTTATGTTACAAATGTGTCTCCAAAATAGACATCCACCTTTAAAGGAGATCTGAGATCCACAAATCGTGGGAGTCAATTAGACATCCTAGATCAGTGGGATCTGACATGCATGATCTGTGGAGATCTGGAGTCAACTTGGAAAGGGGCATCAAGTTGACTTCAGTCATATTTATTGCTACTTTGAAGGGTAGGACGTCCTTCTTGAGGTGTTTGACACCTCATCACCATTGGTCAACGGTGCTTTTGTTCATTTGTTGACTTCTTCATACGGAGACCGTTACATGTCTGTCAATCGTCAGCTTACCGCTTGTCAGCAACTTGATGTATGTATCTCCTTCATTCTGCTTCCCTTAGGAGGGTTACTCCTTTTCTTTTTGTCTATGTTTCCACTTTGACGTGGAAGGTAGTGTAGTATTAACCGATGGCGGCTCTGTGTTGGGAATGACTACCTTCCGCGTTCTTTTGCAGCTTTGGCGTTTTCCTTGATCTTTCTCAATGGAAGAGTGTTGTATGGTGAAACCGTGAAGCTTGATGATGAAACCGCGAAGTTTGACCACGATCACTCTAATCGTGAGAAATGCACATGAACTTGCTGCATGTGTAAAATTCCAATAGTTACAATCCTCTAAACTGGCCTTGGAAGGCGATCAGATATACGAGGTGAAACCATTATGGAACTTGTGGACTTGTTTCTATGCTTGTCAATCTGGCTAGATTGACCTCTGGGTGTGCCCGACGTAGATCGGTGCCAGTCGTTTTCAGAAAATCATGGAGTAAGACCATTTTGGTCTTGTATTCGTCTTGGGAGAACTGTGTTCTGAAAACCTTGAAGATTGACTGTGCACACGATGCTGCTCGGACAACTTTTTCTGGAACTGCTAAAAATAGCCTTGCCGAGGGTAATTTTTACGAAATATTCTGAGACATGGGTTTTGTTGAGAATAATTCTCTAAACAAACCCAGATCGTCAGAAATTCGGAAAAATGAGTTTTTCTATGACATGCAAGAGCCCTTCGGTGGCAGAGGCAGCAGGGGCACCAGAAAGTGATTTTTCTCGAAAAAATCTAACACATGGGTTTTGTTCGTGCTTCAAAGCCAAACAAACCCAGTTTGTCTTTTTTCAATATTATGACTTTTTCCGGAAACCCTAAAAAATAGGGGCAGCAGGGCTACTTTTTCTGGAAAAATCCAACATGTGGGTTTTGTTCGTGCTTCAAAGCCAAACAAACCCAGTTTGTCTGTTTTTCAATATTATGACTTTTTTCGGAAACCCTAAAAAATAGGGGCAGCAGGGCTACTTTTTCTGGAAAAATCCAACATGTGGGTTTTGTTGAAAAAGTTGTGTTGATCATACCCAGTTGGCCAGATCTGTGATTATCTGTCGTTTCCTGTGACATGCAAAGAAATATAGACAGAAATAGAGGAAGTAGACAGAAGATGGATTGGAAGTTATAAACTGCCACTTTGCAAGAATTATGCCTTTTGATGCAAACTCTGATAAATAGTCCCTCTGTGCAACAGATCTTCAAAAATATGAAGAACGGTGAAAACCCCTCTGTCAGATCTTCAAAAATGTTGGAGAAGAAAAATATTCGTTCTTGAGCTCCTCAACCTGCAAAGAAATAATGAATAATGGATGCCTAGATGCTTTGATATGTCAATTTGGAGTTGCAAGCATCAATTGGGCATCCAACTCATGATTGAGCCTGATTTGGAGTTCAAAAAGGTGATTTCCACTGATTGTGGAGTGTTTGGCCTCTTTTTGTCTCCAAAATTTGTTAACTCAAGTCAACATTTGCTTTTGACTTTCTTAGGCTTCCTTTTTGGAGTTTTGATCATTTTTGCAGGTTGAAGTGCCTCTGTTTGATCTTCGATCCTGGCTACTCAGTTGATCTTCGGCAATTGCTGACGGATCCGTTGTTGAGATGGGATCAGCTTGATGAGATATGCCTGGGAGAGATTAACTCAGAAAACTGAGTTTGGACCTCCAGAATGAGGGGCGCCTTTCTTCAAGAGGGGCGCTTTTGGCTGTGCCTTAGTCAATTTTCATTGACTGTTCTTCGTTTTGGCCTTTTCAGACCCTCTGTGCTCTGATCTGACGTTCCCGTTGATGGATGAGTCGGATGACTCTGCTTGACGATGCATCGGGTAGCCAACTCAATCTTGCTCAGGATGACTGACTTCTCAGTTGATGACAACAAGTTTTGGTCCTTCAAACTTAAGGGCGCCCTTGGCCAGCAGGGGCGCTTTTAGCTTGTTGACTGATTTTGCTTATGCTGTGAACTGCCTGACTTTGATCTCCTCTATCAGATGACTGATTTGTCAGAAGTTTTTGCTGATGGTTTCACTGGCGAGACTGGTCATAGCTGAGAAGATCATCCTGGGAGGCAGTAAAGATTCTGAGTGAATCTGGATGCCTTCAAGAAAGGGCGCCTTTCTTCAAGAGGGGCGCTTTTAGCCATGCCTTAGCCATTTTTGGCTTATCTTTCCAGTTCTTCAATTTTGGCTTTTTCTGCTTGACCTCAGCGTGTGATCGTTTTGCGTGTCCTGTGAACCTGCTGTCAGATTGATCACGTAGCTGGGAGGAAGCTGGAAAGATATCATGTATAGAGTTGTTGCTTATGGATTCATCTGGTGCCTGTAACTGAGGGGCGCCCCTAGCTAGCAGGGGCGCTTTTACCATGAAGCTCTCTGATTTGGCATCTTCATCGTTGATGGATCTTCCATACTTTGCTGACGGTTGGTCAATGATCCTGAATCAGATGATTTTGCTGATTGTTTCGTTGTCGAGCCAGCATGAAAGTGAAGAGGATGACTGAGTTGAAGATGCCAATTGATTACATTTGCCCTCTGAGATCCAAGGGCGCCTTTCTTCAAGAGGGGCGCTTTTAGCCACTGTAGACTGTGTTTTGCCTTGGTAGACAAAACGTGCACCTTCCAGACTTAGCCAAATTTTGGCCTTTTTCGTTTTGAGAATCTCCTCCGTTGAAACAACATCTTTTCATCCTTTTTCGCCATAGCTTCTTGGTTGAAGCTTTTGAGGTTTAGCTTTCAGCACCTGGTACTGGCCAATCTGCCATTAATGGCTGCGGAGCTCCTAACTTTGTTCCTGAAAAATAGAAATAGACCCACCAGAGTAAAACATGCATTTTGATAATTCTGACTTGATCAGTGTGATCGTGAAGGCAATTAATCCTATCAGAATTATTTTCAAACATTTCCGGGAAGGTCCTATTTTTTAGGGTTTCCATAAAAATAGGGGTGTAAAACCCTAATTTTCATTTTTTCAGAATTTTAACCATAGGTTCCTGGACAGAAACCCACAAAGATTTCATGTTTGTTTTGACCTAAAACATACTTTCGATGGCATTTTTACATTGTTTAGCTCAATTTAAGCAGAATGCCAAAAATTTCATTTTGGGTACAACAAAGATAATGAATGGTGACCTTTGGGAATTGATGAATCGTCCAAAATTTTAGTGCTCTTCTCAAACTTTATCCTTTTGTTCAATTGAGTAATTGTTTTCTCTAGTTCCTTTCTCAAGGAAACAATTTATGATTCTAGCTTTTCACAATCATCTTCCTTTGTCTTTAGTTGAATTCTTACTTCCTCTTCTATCCTTTTTGCCTCTTCAAGTTGAATCTTTAGGCTGATGATGGTTTTTTCTGCTTCTTCAAGGCTTCGTGACATTTTTGCTTTTGAATCACGATCCTCTTCATATTTCTGCAATTGCAACTTTTGTTTCAAATTCCTTTTCTTAAGCTTCTTGATTTCGCTTAAGGCACAAATGAGTTCTTCCACAAGATCCACTTCCCCATCCATTTTGACAATTTCTTCTTCTTCTGAATCCGTTTTTTCTTTCCCTTTGTCTTCATTTTCCAAAGCGTCACTCTTTGCTTCTATTTCCATGAAGAGAGTTTCTTCTCTATCATTGTCTATGATACTTTCATCGCTTTCCCAGGATGAGCTACTATCTTCTTTGGAATAGAGGCTTTTCTTGTACTTATGAAAATTCTTTCAATCTTTACCTTGTTTGTAGTTCTTTTTGTATTGCTGATGCTTGCTCCTTCTCTTAATGTTATGATCTTCATCATCGCTACTTTCTATTCCGACTTATGTACACTTAGTAGAAAAATGAACTATTTTACCACAATTAAAACATTTGAAAGGTAACTTACTTTTGTATTTGCTGGATCCTTTCTTGAGCTTTCTCACAAAATGGGCTTCCTTTGCATTAGACTCATCGCTGGAGCTATCGCTTGTTTCGAGCTCTTTATTCTTCATCTTCTTTCAAGCTTTGAAGGTTGCTTCTCGCTTTGATGACCCTTTTTAGTCCTCATTTCATACCAAAGCCAAGAGCCATTATATAAGTTGGTGGAAATGATGGAGCTACATATCCATTTAGATCAAAACCAAGAGCCATTAGGTAAGTTCACATCCTTATGCTCCAAAATGCATAGTTTGTTCCATCGAACAATGGGGCTATATTTGAAGAGAAACCTTCTTGACTCAGCATGTGTGCTTTCAAAATCTACCTTTTAGTAGTTAAACTATTCTTGAAGGAACCTGCTCTGATACCAATTGATGAGCACACACACTTATATTGAGAGGGAGGGGGTGAATCAATATAAGATAAGCTTTTACTTATTTAAAATCCAACAACCACAAAAATAGCAATCACACAAGATCTACCAACTAAGCGACACAAGATTTACATGGAAACCCTTTCGAGAGAAAACCACAGAGAAAGACTATCAGGATCTACTGTCCAAATCCAATCACAAAAACAAAATTCTCTTACAAATATTTTGTAGGCACCAACCCACTAGAGACACCAATGCCTGCTACTGAAATGTGCCCCTTAATTTTTTCTTGGAATTTTCACAAAACAAACCAGCACTACGCCAATTGATTAGCGTTAGCTTCCAAAAGATAATCAAACTAAATGTACTCTACGCCAAGAATGTTCACCAAGATCCTTTAGAAGGCGAGGTGATAGCATATGATAGAGGAAACTAAGCTACAACTGAAAATTGAATTACAACTTAATGCAAGTAGGCAGTGATCCAGCCATAAGAGTTTCCACACTACCACTTATTTAGTGGGGGGAAAAATATTACAAATTCAAACAATTCATCTGCTTAGCGGGCATCCACTCAACAGTGGGGATTCGCCACTTCAGCAATGGGTGAATGATGAAGATACAATGTCAATTTTCTCCTCACTGGCAGTAAACCATCCAGGGGTTATAGTGTTTTGCATTAAATTCACAAAGTAATTGCAGCAAATTAAATGGCTGAAACAGTACTACTGTTTTCAGTATTACAATGATAAATAATTGCAAATTACAAGTGTTTTTACAACAATAACAAAGCCAAATAAAGGAAGATAATTTCTCAACTACTGAAGAACAAGCCAAAAATCTGATCTACTGACAGATCTGATATAAAACCAGCAAATTGAGATATCTTACCAGCAACAAGCCTTCAATAGATTGTTCATATCTTCACCCCAAAAGCCCCTGTCTTCTTCAAATGGATTGCACATGAACTAGCAGCATAGTTTCCCACGAAATATTGCATAGCTTGAAAAGAACTAAGTCTGATATAAATACCAATAATTTAAAATGCAGACCAACATCAATACAACACATCAAAAAAACTTATTTCTCTCTCAAAACTCCTAGGTTGCACTCCAAACTGAAAGTAAACACATGCTAGAGCATGGTGACCAGCTTACATGAGTTATACAATGCAAAGCAAACAAGAAATTGAAAGCACAACCTCCAATGACCAGCAAGAGAGATGGTGCGTCCCTAGAGGAAGGGTGACCTCTCTAGGAAATTGAGGACTCCAAAATAAATTCTGATTCTGCAATTAGGGGCGCCACTAGCATAAAAATCAGTGGAACCAATACCCATAAGCAAATTAAAATCATACAAAAAACTGTATATAAAAATCTCCTTCAGCCATGATAAGAACGGAAAACACAAAACTGATAAAAATACCAAAATCTCCTACATTGATGCACAATATGCACTTCTGAATGAAGCACACTCTCAATCCACCATCTAGGGAACCATAATTTCAGGCCTGAAGAATGGAGTAGAATTGATAAGCTTCCCCTTAGCGGGGTTCTGAATTCAATCCAACAACATTTTGATGTAATTTTCCAAAGATGAGAAATGAGAGAGCAAAGGCCTTCATTTATAGAATTAAAGGTGACTATTGGCTTTCCATCTATCCTCGAAAAAGGATGCCCAACTCCTTTTGCAATTATTTAATTTTTAAATCACTATTCCTTCCTCCATTTTGGCGTCCAAAACTCATGAGACAATTAACATTAGAAACATTAAAAATACTTCTAAATGAGGCATCCACCCTCATGGTCCCCTTTTAAAAACAACATTAAGTCATTGTGCTAGGCCAAGGGGTCAAAATCACATTATAATAATTAAATGATTTAAATAAATCATTTTACCAAATTGAGCCTCAAAATGCTGAAAGCCAATTATGCTCCAAATTGCACTGCCAAAAATAGAACTTACTAAAAATAGTAAATTCTGAAAAGTTGCCCAATGCCTTTGCATGTCATACCACTGTGAAGCTCTCTGAAAACCCAAAAAGAATCCACAATCCAAATCTTGAAACTCCAATGTGCTGGCTAAAAATAGCAAGTTCCAGAAAAGGTTGCTAGATGGAGATGCATGTCACACCATTTCGAACCTCTCAACAAACCCAAAAAACTCCACCAGACATGCATCAGAAACTCTAATGTGCAAACCTTCAAAAAAGCTTTAGAATCCCTACAAAATAGGAAACCCTAATTTTACCTTTGACGAGCCTACAAGCTTCCAAAAATAGGCTATCAGTCACCGAAGGGCGTATAGCTAAAATGGGGACATTACAGCTACTAAGCACCAATTTAGCAAGAGACGCCAATCTCTTCTATTGAGAGGCACCAATCTCTAATGACCAAAATTTCGCCTTCTTGAATATAACTTCTTCGATGGATGATAATCACTTGAGAGTTTCCTTCATAAAAATCTGCTCACAAGTTCTTCACATATATTCTCTTCTTCAAAAAATATGCTGAAAATAGGAAAGGTATTTCTTTTATTGCTTGCATTCATTTACCCCACACAACTTCTATTTATACCTTCTTTATGCCTCTTCACCCAAGGGAGGCAATCCTTCAAGGAGGGCTGGCCAAGTTTGCACATGAATAAATTTATTTTTGTTTTTATTTTTCCCTAGTTAGGTGACCACAACAAGAGGGTCAGCCTATGTCAAAAAGACCTCACATAATGTTAATTTAATTTTCTACAACAATTCATCCATCTCAAATAGGCCTCAAACAATATTAAATTGGATTTTCGAAAGAAGGTCGTCCACTTTCTATTAATTGCAATGCTGCCATGATTAAATGAGATCATTGGAATGATGCGATCTGCCTTGAATAAGGGAAATTGATTTTCTTCTTTAATAACAACAATATATTCTACACTCCCATGACATCAATGACAACAATATTTCCAACATGAGTAATGTTGATAGGTAATGTAAGAAATAATAGGAATTAAAATGTGATGAAAGAATGGACCAACAAAGAGATGTGAATTGTAAGAATTAATTATCGGGAATTTACCAAACTCTGTTAAAAAAAATCAAAGCAGGTGACATCATTTTACTCTAATTCGGAAAGAGCAATCAATATAGCAATATTACAACTGAAAGGTTTAGCATACATTTCATACTTATTGTAGGTTGGATACAAAAACCAAGTTTTATTACAATTGTATGAGAAAGATTCCCTGCAGATCTCGTAAAAAAATGGAAGATTCTGAATAAGAGAGATTCTCATTATTGTCAACATATTTTTATCTATTTTTTATGAATAGGCAGCTATCTATATTAAATTAAAGATTAGAGTACATATTCACAAAAAAAGGGTGGCTGGTAGAAAGGCACACCCCGCAAGTCACATGGGCAACACCCAAAAATCACCAAAAATCAAGTCACATGGGCCCAACCCAGAAGTCCAAGAGCATAAAATATGAAAACAATAAACAGGCCATTATGCGCCCAAAGCAGTGCCAACAGAGCCGGGAGGGTCTCTGTCATCCATATTCTTCCCCCATACATCAGCGAGGTCTGAAGTGACGTCAGGAGGAGCACCCTAGCCATCGTCACCATCTTTCTTCTTCCTCCCTCTGGGGTGAGATTGCAAGTGCCAGATGCGGAAAGCATTTACCACTATCTGGCCACCCAAAACCGGAGGCAGGCGGAGTATCAGAGGGCCACCCGAAACCACCACCGCTGCTCCCCGAAGCACCACCGGAAGGCCATCCTTGACCAACCTGCAGCAGAGGAGAACGGGCATGTCGAGGAGGGTGAGAGCCCCGTCGAGCAGGAGGCTGAGAGCGGGGACGCACGGAGGCACTCCACTGCCGGCCCCGAGAAGGTGACTGGTTGCGGGAGGAGGAGGGCGAGTCGGGGACCAGAGCCACAGTGCACAAGGCATTGCCCCAGTGGTCCAACAGGACTTGGACGTGAGCAACCTCTAATGCAACCTTGTTTGCTTGCACCTGTATCTGTAAAAGCACATTAGAACAAATAACTGCTTTAGCATAGAGAGAAACATTAATATCCATTTGAGAATGAGAAAATATGCAAGTATTTCTGTCTTTCTAGATATTGTAGAGAATTTTCACTCTGAAAGTGTGCCAAAGCTGGGTGAACTTAGCAGGGATCCCACGTGGAACTCCCAGAAGAACCATATGCCAAGAAAAAGGTTCCGACCGAAAGGGCCAAAAGAAGTCGTGAATCCAAGTCCAAAGCTCCTTCATAACCAAAAGGGTTTGAAAGCCTATTCCTTTCCAGGTGGGTTTGTGAACAGGAAATCCAGAATGAATACAATGCCTGAGAAGAATCTTCCAGGCTTCATCTCCGGTGAGGGCCCAGATAATCCACTTGACACAAAGAGAAGTCCCTTACCATTGAGTGGAGAGTAGCCCAAGTCCTCCAGAATCTTTGGGGAGGCAAAAAAACTCCCAAGCAACACGATGGAAACCCTTGTGGGTTTTAGAGGAGGCCCATAGAAAATCCCAGAGCAGTTTTTCAAGCCTACCATAAGCAGCTTTGGAGGGAGCCCAGCAAAAGGAGTAATAAACATGAGTGCCTGCCAAAACTTTAGAGCACACTTGGAATTTTCCAGCCAGAGAAAGAGGTTTGGTAATCCAGTAAGAAAGCTTCTGCTCAACCCTGGAGAGCACAACTTGCCAAAGCTCTGTAGGAGAAGCCTGGAAAGCAAAAGGGATGCCCAGGAAACGAAATATCTCTCCTTGCCCTATCCACCTCCAATTGTAATTTTGAAGCCACACAGGAGTGGGTAACACAGATTGCCTGTAGCATAAGGTCTTGTGCCATTGGATGGCAAAGCCGGAGGCCAAACAAAACGTGTTGAGACAATCAAGGGCAGTAGTGATCGATTCTTCTTCCTCCAGGAGAGTGAGAAAGGAATCATCTGCAAAGTGGCCATTAACAAGCTACGCCTGAGAGTTAGGGAGAGAAATCCCTTTGACATGCTGCTGAGAAACTGCATGGGCCAGAAGGTAGCCAAAACCCTCAGTCGCAAGCACGTACAATGAGGGGGCAAGAGGACACCCCTGCTGGATGGAGCGTAAAAGACCAAAAGCAGAGGATTGGCAGCCATTAATGGTGATGCAAGCTAAGGCATCAACAAAAAGCATACGAACAAACTGAATGAAATTGGGCCCAAATCCCAAAGCTTGCAACATCGCAAGAATGAAAGGCCATTCAATGCGGTCATAGGCTTTGGCAAAATCAATTTTGATGAACACTGCTTTTTGGTTTGAGCGCCCAGCCCATTCCATACCTTCCCAAATAACAATAATATTATCCAGAATGAACCTGGATTTGATTAATCCAATTTGCTCTGGGTGCACAATCTGAGACAAGAGATGGCGGATTTTCAGAGTTAGAGCCTTAGCAATAATTTTGTAGGAGACATTGAGAAGCATGATGGGCCTCCAGTTGCAGATGTCCTCCGAATCCCCAGGCTTAGGTATGAACTTTATATTGCCTTTGTTAATTAGATTACCTACAGAGTTGGTATGAAAAGCCTCAAGGTAAACATGATGCAGATCTTGCCCAACACAATCCCAAAGGGTTTTGTAGAATTTACAAGGGAAGCCATCTATCCCAAGGGGCTTGTCATCGGCCATAGAAAAAAAAGCTTCCTTAAGATCATCAATTGTCAACAATTGATCACAAAAAAATTTCTAGGCTGAAGAAAGCCTATGTGGCACGACAGTAAGGCACTCCTGAAGGGCTTGCTGTCGCACAGGCGTGGAATCCTGCACAGTGAAAATCTGCTCATAATGGCGCACAAAGGCCTAGAGAATGTCAGGGAGCTCAGAGAGCACTTGAGTGCCTTCCTTGATTTTTTTGATACCTGGGGATGAGTTCCTAGCACGAAGTGCCAAAAAAAATTCTTTGGAGGCACGATCACCGATCTTAAGCCAATGCAGTCGAGCTTTGATTTGCGCTCCTCTGGTAGCGTAATTATCAACCACTTGCTTTTTGTGCCTTAAATCCGTCACTCTGACTTGAAGTGATTGGGAAAAAGGGATGGCCGCCAAAGCCTCCATAGTTGAATGCAAGTCAGTAGTATTCGCTTCATAAGATCGCTGGCGAAAAATGGCCAGCTAGCGCCCATAAATGCGCAAAAAACGAGCTGTACGAATGATGGCATCATTCCACCAAGTAATCCAGCCTGTTTGGCTAGCTGGTCTACACTCCAAATTCCACACTCGACGAATGTGGGCCAGAGTGGGCTTTTGACAGAGCAAAGATGTGTTAAAAAAGAATTCAGTTTTACACGTGCGGGGCTGACAAGACGCCCATTCAATGTGAAAAGAAATTGGGAAGTGATCGAACAAAGTCACATCCACTAACGGCTTCACTGGCAAGGCAGAACTAGCAAAAGAAAAAAAATATTGAGCCGAGATCATGGCACGATCAAGGCGCTTAAATACTCTGTCAGAGCCAGCCCTTGAATTACACCAAGTGCGCCAGAGGGAATGAGAATGGCAGCGACCAATCTTAGGATAAAAAAGCCCCAATTTATTACACATGTAAAACCATGCCTCTCGTTCGCCAATTGCCCAACGGAAGGGCAAGGTGCCATCCTTGTCATATGCCACCTCGACCATATTAAAATCCTCGCAGAGTAACCAGGTGGCGATTGGTAAAGAATCAGCAATCCAACGGCAAAGCAAAGAGCACTCCACAGCATCATTAGAGGCATAAACATTAATAATCCCAAAGGAATGATTATCAATGTTGAGGAGAATCCAAACTATTCGATGAGAAGGATCAGTCCCATGATCCACAACACAAGTATGCAAATGTGGGGACAAAAGGGTGACGGCTCCACCGCATGCAGCCTCATGTAGAGTGCAAAACATAGTATTGGTTGGCCAAATAGAACGGCAAGCCGAAGCAAGCAAGAACCCAAAAATTTTAACTTCTTGGAGACAAAGCACTTCAATACCAGAATACTTTCTAGAGAGGTCTGTTAGACCTCGAATATTCCATGAGAGGAAATTCATGGATGAAACTCTTCCATACTTTCGGAACTCAATTCCTCATCATCTAGGGAAGAGAAACTATTCTTCAGGAAATCTTGTGGAACTGAACCAATCTGAATAGGGGGTGAAAACCTCTGCTTTTCTGGCATATATTCTCCTTCTTCAGGTAGTGGAGACGGACTGTGAGACTACCTTTGAGCTCCCGACATTGGAAGGATACTTAGCTGAGCATACATAATAGCCGCAGGCTGAGGCGCCGCCTTTGACCTAGGCTGCACAAAAATATTACCAGCTCCAAAAGGAGCGTCTGTCCCCTTCTCTGAAGGGTTTGAAACATTTGTGGTGGTTCAGAGGCCTTGGAGGCAGACCCAGAACCAGTTGACTTATTTTTCTGGTTTGTAACCATGGTCCACTTTGTTTCAAGCTTAGCAGAAGGCTCTGTCTGACGAGGATTTTCAAAATCTTGTGATGGGGATGGTGTACGAGGCATTGCCAAAGGGCAGTCCTTAATCTTGTGGTCAGCTGATTGGCACCAATAGCACGTGTTAGGCAAATTGAAATACGTGACTTTCTGGGTGTGCCTAATAGCTCCTATTTGAATATCCACAAATTCTTTCAAATCCTTGGATAGGTCCACCTCCACACAGACCCGCTTCTGGGGCCAGGCTTGGAAAAACCTATCTGGTTCTATACAAATAACCCTCCCCAAAGAGGAAGCAATGTGATTTAAAAAGGGCACACAAGGCAAAGGCAGACCAGGGAACTCAATCCAAACTGGGACCCGCATTTTGGTGTCGTCTGAGATAGCAAATCTCGGGTCCATGCTTGGAAAACCAGCAAGGATGACCTAACATACCAGGGACCATGGCCTAAAATAGCTTGGACATAATTGACTTCCACGAAACGGAACAGAAAAAAACCCTTGGTCAAGTTTTGGACCATATCAAGGTGGACCCCATGAGGGACCCAAGCCTTGCTGACCCATTCTTTCAGCACACTTTCGGAGGGAGTCCTCCCAACAAAGTAACCCACAAGGGTGTGTTGTTCAAGCCATTGGCAAGCAAAATCAAAATCTGGTAAAGGCAAAATCACATCAGCTGGGGAATCAAAGTTCTTACCTCGTGAAAGATTTTCAGAACAAATTTCCGAGGATGTTTGTTCGGAGGACGATCCATTGAACTATGTCGACGAACCGTTAACACCAACATGAATTGTTGGGTTAGAGCCGGTTGAAGGCATAATAAATCCCTAAAACCGCAGTAAATGCGGTCGTACTCAATGAGGGAGAATTTTTCCTGCGCAATAGGCACAGTATGACGCAAGAGGGGCCAAGGATGACCACAGAAAACAAAAAACCCTAGTAGAGTTCATACACCGTCCTCATCAAAAATAGCAAACACCGTCAATGTAGCGAAATTGAAAGCACGCAAATGATGTTTCAAAGACAAATCGAGCTTCCACTTGTCGGCATATTTTTAAAATGGAAGATTATATCAAGAAGCAAGCCTTTCAACCAGTGGCAAAATTTGTATCAAAGACAATACCTTGGTAAAACTCAAGTTTTACACTAGTGATTAGGAGTATTTTGAATTCAAAATGAGAAAACCAAAAGATTTATACACGAGATTACATGTAAGAGGAACTAAAGACCAGTAATATATATTTGTATAGTAGTGTATTGACATCAATGGCCTAAAAGCAGGGTAACAATTTGGATAATTGAAAATGCTTAACATTTGGATACAAGTGATACGACATAATTTTTTTTGTGGTTTTTTGTCATCCATTTCAAGATTTTGAGCGTTGTGATGGTCATATGCAGGCTAGGGTTTGTCTATTCTTGCGTCTAGGGTTCACCATAGGGCTAAAACCCTCTTTAAACCCTAATAGTTCAATGCCTTAACATCTTTTTCTTTTTGCTCGTTGACCTGTGCTAGGTAGTTACTAGTTCTTTAAGTTGCAACTTAAGCCATTAAAGCCATGTGTGTATTGGCCCCAAAGCCCTAGTCCTGCTAGTTACCTCCTCTTTTAAAATATCTTTCAAATTTGCCCAAGAGGTCATGGAATATTTTGCCTGAAGTCTAATGTTTTAAGCCCTAGGTTTGAATTAAAAATTATGTCAAATCATTCATGAAGCTACTAAATGGCCCCTTCTTAATTCATAACTTGAAGCACATGCTAAAAATTTGCCTTAAGTCAAGTGTTGCTTGGTCCCACAATACCATGTGTTCATTCCTTATTGGTCCCCAACAACCCGCACTGAAGAAAATATTCACTAAAAAGTATGTGCACTGGTGCGGGAGAGCACCACATGTCCAACTTGTATACTGATTTACAACGGGCTTTGGAAAGCTTTTGGTGGGCCCCATGATCTAAAGGCTCTAAGGGTGCCATGTGGCACCATCGTGATCATTCCTTGCCATTCCGCGGGGGGTCATCTATAAATACCTTGGTTGATCGTGGGGGCGCGGGAAGATGCCAAGTGGCAAGCTCTTAACCATATGATGGAGGATTAAAGCAAGCTGAAGAATTTCACTAAGTATGGAGGCATACAAGGGAAAAATAAAAAGCATGTATCTTAAGACAAATGGTGGCATTCTAGTAGAGTATAATGAAGATGTTTTAATCTTGATCATTCAAGTTGCAAAAAAGTATGCATATGTTGAAAATTTGCCAAAGTATAGGCAATGCACAAGGAGGTTAACTAGTGCACATATTGGACACTTGGCAAGATCTGGAGGCCTTCCCTGCCATTCTGTATGACTTGATTTTCCGGCCAATACATGAGTGCAGGGGTGTGGGAAGATGATATGTAGACTTTGTTGATGCTTCCAGAGGCGGTGGGACCCAAGGTAACATGTGAGGAGCTTTTCCACATGGTGATATACTATTGGCTAATGCCATTTTTTGAGCCAATCAAGTTCTTTCAAACTTGTTTGACTTCATTAGGGCTGTGTGATCAAATAGATCAACCGGCGATCAACGGCTAAAATTCAAAATTGAAGAAATGGGTAGATGAAGTCGTTTTGGTTCATGTGAGCGAAGAGTAATGGTGGACAAGATGCCATAGGGCTTGAATTTAATGCTTTTTCCATAAAAGCTTGCTTCAATGCACTATTGTAAAATTACCAAGGCATTTTGAACCATCTGGAGATCAAATTCTACGAAGTTCAAGTTCTCTGTGACAAAAACTAGGGTTTGCGCCATTCATACACCTGTAAGTTACAACCTGCTCAATACTTGCTCAATTATATGCAAAATCACACGCAATTGCTAAGATTTAATTTTGAAACTGCATTCTAGGGTTGTCATAAGCTTGAATTGCATTGTTTGCGTTCACAATATTCGTAAGTAGCCCTAGTTTCATTTTTCAGTTGTGTCGAAACCCTTGAATTGCCAATTAAACCCTAGAACCGCTTATAAACCCTAGTTTTCTTGAACATTATTGCAAAATGTCGCCTCCTAAAGCACAATCCTCTGGTTCCACCCCAAAAAGAGCCATTCACGACGACCTTCTTGCCCAATTTGCCTAGTTCAACAAATGATAGGGTCAACAATAAAATAAAACTATACGGCTTGGGCGCTAATAAGGGTTCAGTTGACATGTATTATGGGGTTGGGGATACAGAGATGAAAATTTCTAGCTGGGAGCTTTTCAAGTACTAGTACAAGAATAGGAATGCCCGAGCCCCAAGTTGCAGTTGTTGGAATTTGGATCTGGGTAAATTGGTCATCCCAATTGTATATCTTGATATTGACATTGTTGGCGTAAGAACTAACACCTCTGGAGTGTGAGTTTGTACGGACAGCTATGCACACTATGTAATGAGTGCTCTTCAAATTAGGAGGGGAAGCTCCCTCGTTGTGCTGGAATGCATGAAATAGAAAACTAAACTAATGTCCTATCTTTTTGTTCTCAGCTGGTAGAGGCACAAGGTTAAGAAAACCTAGAACGTTGCAGCTAAGTATTTTCTGGTTTCGCAGATCATGTAACTACAACTAAGCTAACTTCTTTAATATCTATCCAATTTCCTCAAGAAACAGAGCATGAGGAAATGGAGCAGGAATGTATTGTACGATAAACTCCAGGTGCGGGCTCACAACATGAAGGCAAGGTAGGCGCAACTATTTGCTAATCCGGGAAGAAGTTTATTAAAACAAACAAATGAACGGTAAACCTGGTACAGCTTCACAACATGAAGGCAAGGTAGGCGCAACTATTTGCTTGGCTGAATGAGTCTACTATAACACACATCATACGATAAGCTTTGAGTACAGTTTCGCAACATGAAGGCAAGGTAGGCGCAACTATTTGCTCTTCTGAATAGGCTTATAATCAACAAAAACAAAAGGTAAGCAACTGGGACAGTAGATTGTATAGACGCAACACGCATGCAATAATGATCAAACCAACAACCCCATTTAACTAAGGTCGAATAAACACCATAACAATAACATGAAGGCAAGGTAGGCGCAACAATTTATTATAACAACAATTACTCTTTGAACAGATACAATAATAGCAATACTACAGGCAAGGTAGGCGCAGCATGTATGCTATCAAGCAAAAGTTAAATTACAAATGAGCTTAAACTCTTATTTATAGACTTCAAGGTGTAGGCAACCCTAAAATCACCTTGAGTCAACTAAAGTCTTGCAATGCATGCAAGATCTTATTCCTAAACCCTAATTGAATGAAACTATACAGTTAACTGGGAAACTATCATCAGTTAACTGAAACATCTAATCTAAATGGACAAGGTGCAACATGCACGTCCTTATTGAAAGCAAGTCAACTGGAATGCTATCATCAGTCAACTGAAAAATCTAATCTAATCTCCAAGTATATGTAGATATTTCCAAGAAAGACATTCCATGCAATGTGTAACAATAAGTTAACTCGGAAAGAGGCCTCGAGTTTAACTCTTGTGTCTAATGTCTATCTTGGAAAAAGGTGGGACGCCTTTAACTGAAGTCTACTAGCCCTGATCTTGAGAAATTAACCCATCTACGAGGTCATTGACTGCATCTCCATCTGGGGAACTGAAGCTCTGGCGAAGAATCCTATGTCTATGCAGCATGTCTTCTCCATTAGTCATCTGATATTGGAACTCACCCTTTCTCCTGATTGCCTCATCAAACAATGTTGACATGGCTGTAAGCTGATTCATCTTACAGCCAACGGTCTCACCACTGAAAATACCGTGAATAAGTGCTTGGAGCTCTAACTGGATGTCAGCAAGCTCAACATAGTCACCACCCACACGCTGATATACACATGGTAATTGAGACACAAAGTCTCTTATATAGCGGAGTGCACTAGTAACATGCTCTCTGCTCTCAGCCACCTCAGATGCTATCTTTCCTTCTATCTCTGCCTTGAAGATCAACTGTGTTCTCCAAACGTAGACCTCTTCTTTATCTTCTGCCTCTGTGACTGAATCAAATGACATTCCCAAGTTGGCAATCAGAATCTCATCCCTGGGTCTACTAATGGCCAAATCACGTTCCTCATCTTGAAGTCGTAGACGAAGCTCACGTGCATTATACCGCAATTGATACAATTCTGTAAGTACAAGGCGGCCTCTAGCAACAAACTCCTCTTCCCATTCCTCCAATCGCTTACCATATGCAACCAAGAGATCAATCTGACCCTGCTCTGCTGGTGGTTCTAACATATGTGGAAGCGCGGTGACAACATCCCCTGTCCTGTGTACAAGGCTAGAAATGTACTGGCGAAGCTGCTGTATTTCAGCCTTGAGAGCTGATTTATCTTCACCATCTTTCACCATCCTATCCTTGGCGCTATCTGTAGCAACCTGTAGGAGATCAATATCTGTCTGACGAGTACTCTTACCGAAATGAACTGTGATAACTTCGAAGTCTTGAGCTTCCATCTCGTCTAGACTCTTATCTTCTGGAGGTGCAGCAGTCTCAACAATGAATTCCTTATCTGCACTTCTCCCAATATGTATCTGTTTCTTGATCCTCTTTTCAGGCACATCTTGATGGTCATGATCGAAATCTGAATGATCAAGTATGTAAGATGGTTGTCTCCTTTTTCTTCCCAGTTGACTCTCAAGCCAAGATGAATCCCGACTAATCCCACTGGAATGATCTGTACTAGTCGCAGGAGGATCTGATGAATGTGAATGTGTAAAAGAATCGCTGCGAGGAGGTGAATCCACGTCCAAATCAATGTGAATTGGAATGGGAGGCTGCTCTAATGGTGTCGGTGACGGCATACGGGGCTGAACCTCAAGCTGTGGAGAAGTCTGAATAACTTCTCTGACTGGCTCTACATGTGGAATCGCAACAGATGCTTTTCCCTTCGAATTACTAGGCGCTGGATTCTTTTTAGGAGGATTACTCCTCTTCTTCTGCTTAGGTTTTGAAGAAGAAGGCAATACAAGTCCTTCTGGTGGCGGCTCTGCTCTAGGCATGGATGCCTTTCTCAACCTTCTGCTTTCTAAATAAAGCGTACTATTTTGGATGACCCTGCTCGACCTCTCCTTTACTGATGTGAATTCTTTGGCATACCAGTTCACTAACGGCAGTGGTTGTCCATCAACCTGCTCTCTGTAAAATTGAGGAAGTGTATCCCCCTCATCCTCTGTCAATCCTTCCACATCTTCTGCCAAGAAAACAGAAACCTGCGGAAGAGAGAACCTGCTATAGCTACGTCTGCGAACCTCGAAATCATCCTCACAATTCACCCAGTAATCTTCCATCGTAGGTTTGTGATAAGAGAGATTACCTAGGCGAGCTGCGTAATGACCCCAAGGATCATATGTGCGTGTATCCACTAGGTACTTGAGTTTGCAATTTTCTAACTCTTGACCTGCGGTCTTAGCATCAATTGCCGTCTTACACCAATACATCCCGAATTGCAAAGGAAACTCGGCAGCTGGTTTACGCTTGATGCGCAAACGTTTGTGAACTTCATATAGCTGCCTCAGGAACTCCATGAATATTGTTTTATCCGAAGGATAACGTGGTAACATAGCTGGTTTTCCTGTGTATCCATAGACACGGATATAGGTGTATGTAGGGAACTGAATGTACCAATCTGCCCAATTCTTCATTGCTGCTCTAGCAACTATCGAGATGCGAATATGCAACTCCCAGTCCAAGTTTCTCACTGTATAAGTCAAGAAAGCCTCTTGTACACGTTTAAAATGACTTTCAGCCTTCGTGAACTCAAGCTGGTCATAGTAACGATAGACTTTCTGTACACTGAGTATGCCCACCGTATTCAAACCGTTAAACTGATTCTGATAAGCAATCAAGTACACCAGGTAAGAACACATATGAAATTGATGCGCAGCTAGGAAACCGGTGATTTGCTGTGAATAGCATCGCTGATGAAGGATGCCCAGTCATAATGCTCTTGTCCAGAGATGATTCTACCAATGATATAATACATCCACGGGTGAAATTTGTTTGCATCTGCATGACCTGAGACACGATTAAGCAGTGTAATCAAAATATTGTATTCATCCTTACACTCGCCACGACCCAAGTTGTTTGGCAACTTGCTCTTCTTTTGTTTCAGCCACCTCTCTATCATCTTGTTCTGACACTTATCCAGTCCAGCATTGAATGCCTGCTCGCTCTGACTCATGGAAATGACCATCCCATCCGAATGTTGAGGAATATCCAGACTTCGCTCGATATCAAGGGGTTTGAGACTGCATATGACACGTCCATCTATTGACCGTATCTCTCGTGTAGCGGAATTGTAATGCTTGATGCAAGATATTACAAACTCCACGCAATGCACCAAAATAGGTATGGAAGCGGCCTCAAGTAACCCGGATTGCTGAATATTCTTGATAACTGAATCCCTGATTTTGAGTGGATCCAAAACTACCTCCGGCAACACCTTATGTAGATCTGTATCAACTGTTCCGATGAAGTCGTGGGTTAAGACCGATTTGGTCTTGAATTCGAGCTGAGTGAACTGCATTCTGAAAAACTTGCCTGTTGACTGTGCACACGGCTATATTCTGACAACTTTTCTGGAAAGCCAAAAATAGCCTGCTGAGGCTAAAAATAGCTTGTCGGATGAGAATTTTTACGAAAAAATCTGAGATATGGGTTTTGTCCACAAAATGATTCTAAGACAACCCAGAACGTCAGAAATGCAAAAATTTACCCTTTACTCAGCCATGCAAAAGAATTTCGGTTGAGAAAATTAAAGCTTCAAGAACAGATGTTCTGGAACAAATTTTCCTGAAAAATTCTGGCACATGGGTTTTGCTGAGAAAGCTCTTCTGAATCAACCCAGATATTTTGTTTTGCCAAAATTTGCCAACACTTCGAACATGCAAGAGAATTTAAGACGAGAAGATGGAAGAAATATAGAAGAGAAGAAAGACTTTTTATTATTTTGATTGTTTTATTTTTTGTCTCCTTTCAAAATCGCCACTTTGCCTTGAATCTGATGCTGAATCTGAACTTGTACCTGCAAAAGAATATTTTATCACCTTCGAACTTGATCCTTTGATGAAAATTCGCCAATCTCTTTGAAGAAATTCGAACTTTCAAAGCTGTGTGAATGATGAAAGGCGCCATGCTTGTTTAAATAAACAATTTGTACCCTCATGCATGCATAATGCAACCCTAATTTAGAAAAAAAAAATCGATTGGCTTCTCTCTAGTTGAACTGCCACTGTCTCTGAGTCTTTAGACTAAAAATAATATCTTAATTTTAAAACATGCAAAAAACTAAAAATGGCGCCAATATCTATCTTTGAAGAAATTCGTCACTTTTCAATGCTCTGCATGCAAAATTTTTTTTTTTCATTTTTGCCAAAAATAGCATCTTGCTGTGTTCAACACACTTCCCTGATTCTAAAAAGTCAAATTTTGATCTTTTAGGCTTTCATTTGCAAGAGTTATGAGATTTTTGAGAATCTCCTATTTTGTAGCTGACTGCAAAGTTACAACTGACCCTGTTCAACTCTGATTTTCGGATGATTGAATGATCCTACGACCGTGCTGAGATATCCACCGCGAAGCTTGCATGACAAGGATGAAATGTCCGCTGGGAGCAACAACTGCTAAAATCAACATCTGATACCTTAGAAAATTAGGCGCCTCTGATTAAATTGATGTTTTGACTCTAGACTTGGCCATTTCTCTGTTTTTGCCTTCTGATGCTTCAAACTGCCGCTGACGATGAATAATGAACCCCACTGACTGAATAATGGATTCATTGCATGACTAGAAGTATTCTGCATCCAATGACTGTATGTGCGGGATCTGAAAATTGTATTAAGAACCCCAAAAGAATGAGTGCCCCTATTCTGTGATAGCTCAAACACCATTTTGACAAAAGTGTGATTTTCATCTGAACACCATACTTTGACCCTTGATACTGGGAACTGGAATGTTCCGATACGCGTGCCGCCTGTCTTGCTATATAGTTTGGTCAACTTGCAAGAGATGTTCTTGGAGACGACGAAGCCAGAAAATTGCTTTTAAGGCCTCTAAAAGAAAATCGCCTTTTTCAAAGAAAATTATATTCTTACACTTAGTCATTTTTTGAACTGCCTTCAATCAGCTCTTCTTTATAGCATTATCATCTTGACCTCGCACGTACGAGCATTCGCCAAATCCCGGAGGCTGTCGGCTAGACTCGTTGGATAGCTTGATGTCATGTTCCCTTCTAGTTGACATCTCTCTAAGCACAAGATTAGCCTATCATGCGACCCTCGTAGGCTGATAGATTGTATAGAGGGTCTTGATGGAGCTGGGCTCAGTTTCAGATTGTCAGTACTTGATCAGTTGGCTTTCATTTGGGCTCGTTCGGACACTTCTAGCCTGAGTTGCTATTTTTAGCAGTATTCAGCACTCAGCGTGGGACCCCTGCTATTTTTAGCAGTATGGATTGTTAGCGTTCGGAATCACTGTAGTGTTCATCAGCTTCAGACGGCTCGTGCATCGGATGAATAACGAGAGAGATATTAATATTTAATTGAATTAATTAAATATTAATTAATTGGAGTTTATAATATAAAGTTATAATATTTTATTATAACTTAAGTGATTTCAGTAAAGGGGGTCGCCATCATCAGAAAGGGGGCCATTTGACGATTATATTTTATTATTAAAATTTAATCGGAGACTATTGAATTAATTAAAAGAGAGAAGTCGAATTATTTAAAAATCCCTATCTTTAAGGAATTCGCACTTTTCAAGAAGATATAAGCTTTGCATTGGAAATCGAGCCTATTATGTTATGGAGTATTGAAAATTGATTAAGTCTTCAACCAGAGCACGGAAGCCAAGGGTTTCAGTCTCGAATGCATTGGGGAACGAGCCATCTCCAGTGAAAGCAGTTCAGAGGGTGTGAGATATCACCTGATTTATTGCCAGGCAGAGGAATTTCTTCACTCAGAAGAAATTACAGAGCATCACAGATAATAAATCTTCAGGGGTTTTGATTAGCACTTTAGTCGGCAGGGGTTTATACATTGAGGCGCCTATTTTCTTTACATCTGGAGACCATCTGAGGGAGCCGTACTTTATTTATTAGTTGTTGCTGTTTACCAGGCCGTACAATTCTGTACCTGGCTGTACCATACCAGCAAAGCCGTACTTTTGCTTCCAGAGCAAATCGCCTTCTGTCTTCATCATCTGGCTTCTTCTATTGGGGCGCAAATATCCAGAGAATCACTGCGTAGCATCTGGCAGAGGAGGAAGTGAGTTATCCTTGAAGCCGTACCATCTTAGGTTGTTCATGGCGGCTGCAAAATTCCAGGTTTTCTTTCAATAAATATCATTGCCTTTCTATTTGCATGTAACTGGATCTTCAGTGTAATCACTTCAAAAGATTAAATAATAGTCTGGCATCAGTATTTGAGATAGATCTTGTTATTTCCGGAGTACTTAGAATTTATCTAGATTTTATATTATTTTATTGCAAAATCGCATTCTTCATTATTTATGCAAAAATAGTCAAAAAACCAAAAACCTTCAAAAACATCAGAAAAACAGTCAGTATCGGAAACAGGGGGAAACTAGGGTTTCTACAGTGGTATCAGAGCTATTTCCTGCCATCCTTGTTGGGTTTGAAAAAACATTTTGTTCATGCACTAGAGTGATAGAGAGAAGAGATATTATCAAAGGGAAAACAGAAAAACTTGGCAGCCACCACTTATTCCGGCAGGTGAGACAGCTACAGGCTTGATAGGTGTTCAGTCTGGTTCTTCATCTGGGGAGTCTGTACAGGATACAGGCATGGGTGACAGAGCAGAGATTCCTCGAGATCCTCAGGAGGAAGATGCAGAGGTTAGACAGACTCTTAGAGATTTGCGAACAGGTCAGCAGCAGGTAACTGATGTATTATAGCAGTTGACCATGGCTATACAGAGGATAGGTACACCAAGGAGGCCATCACCACATCGTGATGAGGACAGGAGTGATGCAAGTTCACAGGGGGTACCCAGGACGGTTTCACGAACAGCAAATAGACCTACCAGACCCACTTTCCTAAGAGGAGAACAGGTTGAGGAGAATGTTGAAGAAGTTAGGAACATATTATATGCTGATGCAGTCATGGCAGCCAACGAGGAGTGGGATATATTGATACCACAAGTGCGCGAGCGCATGCATTTTGATCGATTCGTGAATTCGAGAGTGGAGTATTATAGGTCTCGACAGGGGAATAGGCCTCGAAACCAAAATAATGATCTGAAGCATGCAACAAACAGGCTTAATCTAGCGATGTTCGATGGTAGTGGTAAAGTGACAGCCTAGGCATGGATTAGTAAGCTAGACACATTTCTTACATTGCGTCCGATGGCGGAGAGAGATGCAATCAGATATGCGACATTACATTTGGAGGGAGTAGCTTACAATTGGTGGCACCACGGTATGGTGACCTTACAGCATGACAGGATCACGTCATACCAGGAGTTTGTCGACAAATTGGTTGAGCGGTTTGACAGGAAGGATCCAGAATCCTACTTCAGAGATTTGGCTCAGTTGAGACAGAGTGGCAGTTTGGAGTCCTATATTGGTGACTTTCAGAAGTTATCAGTTATGGTTCCGAACATTTCAGAGAGGCGATTGGTAGTACTCTTCATGGAGGGTTTGACAGAGCCACTGAGAGGTTGGATCAAAGCCTTTGATCCTCCTTCATTACAAGAAGCGATGAAGAAGGCTCGTAGTATGGAGTTAGCAGCACCGTCCAGTAGATTTAACTCCAGAGGTTCTTCATCTTTCAGGGACAATAAGGGTTTTAACAGAAACAGAGAGAAGTCTGATTTTAACAAAGAAAAATCAGATTTTAAAACGATTCAAAAGGTAAAACAGCAGCACCACCTTTGGATCGTGAGGCCCTTAACGATCTACGCAGGAAGAAGCTTTGCTTCTACTGCAAGGGTCCCTATGACGCCAATCATGATTGTCCTCTAAGACCTAAGGGCAAGGTGAATCGAGTGATGTGGGCGTATTACGAGGATTCGGAGTCAGAGAATTCCGAACAGCAGGAGAGTTCTGAGGAGTCAGAGCCAGAGGCTTCAGAGCCTAAGGCAGAGATAGAGTCAGAGCTTCAGATACAGGAGGCACGCCTATCTAGCATTCAGTAGGAGGGCTCATTCAAGATTTGTGGTGTGTTAGCAGGACAGAGGGTCATTACCCTTCTTGATACAGGAGCTACACATAATTTCATTGATGCTAGGTTTGTTGAGAAACGCGGACTCATCACTGAGGAGTTCGAAGGTATTAGGGTTAAGGTGGCCGATGGATACACCTTGAGATGTGAGCGCATGATTAAGGATCTCCCTTTACGCTTGAACAATTATGAGTTCAAGGCTGATTACTATGTTGTTAACATGGGAGACATTGATTTAGTCTTGGGCATGAAGTGGCTTCATTCATTGGAGGAAGTCACTCTTCGTCTCAAGGACATGGAGATTCGTTTTGATGTTGACGGGAAGACTCACATACTAAAAGCAATTCGGGACAGCAACATCAAAACAATTTCTTTTCGGCGGATGGAGAGGCTCATGCGTCATGACATGGTAGAGTGGGCTGCCGAGTGCACTTTGGCACCTATACAAGAGGGACAGCAGAAGACTGAATATCATCCCGACATACAGCAGTTGAGAATCAAGCATGATAAGGTGTTCAGTGACATTCCACCAGGTAGACCTCCAGACAGGGGCATAGAGCACCTTATAGAGCTCGAGGAGGGCGCTAAGCCCGTTATGATAACTCCTTCCAGGCATCCTAAGAGGTTGAAGGATGAGATAGAAAAGACAATAAAGGAGTTACTTGCTATGGGTCACATTCGGCCTAGCAAGTCACCATTCGCTTCTTCGGTTGTTTTGGTTAAGAAGAAGGATGGAACTTTACGCATGTGCATTGACTACAGGGTCCTGAATAAGAGTACGATTAAAAACAGATACCCTATACCCCGCATAGACGAGCTTATTGATGAGCTTCATGGTGCGTGTTACTTCACTAAAATTGATTTACGGTCAGGGTATCATCAGATCAAGGTTCGTGAGCAGGACATCGAGAAGACTGCCTTCCGTTGTCATTGTGGGCACTTCGAGTTCATAGTGATGCCTTTTGGGCTCACTAACGCACCAGCTACATTTCAGTCCACGATGAACAGGGTTTTTCATTCACAGCTGAGGAGATTCGTATTGGTCTTCTTTGATGATATCCTTATATACAGCAGGACTTGGTAGGAGCATCTGGCTCACTTGGAGACCGTGTTGAGTATTTTGGAGAGGGAGTCCTTGTACGCCAAGGAATCCAAATGTGACTTGGGAATGACCGAATTGTTATATTTAGGTCATATCATCAGTGCAGGAGGAGTGCGGATGGATCTTGAAAAGATCCGCGCCATTATTGATTGGCCTACACCGGCAAACCTGACACAGTTGAGAGAGTTTCTAGGTTTGTGTGGGTTCTATCGTAGATTCGTGAATGGTTAATCACGACATGCAGCCCCTATGACAGATTTACTGAAGAAGGGTGCATTTGTTTGGACTCCTGAGGCACAGGAATGCTATATGAGATTTAAGGAGTTGATGACTACATGCCCTGTTTTGGCACTACCTGACTTTACGAAGCCTTTTGAGCTTCAGTGCGATGCATCAGGTGAGGGCATTGGTGCGGTGCTTATGCAGGACAAGCACCCAATTGTGTATGAGAGCCGAAAGCTCAGAGGGCCAGAGAGACTTTATAGCATATATGATAAGGAGATGCTCGCTATCATGCATGCCTTAGCAAAATTCAGACAGTATCTTGTTGGCAGCAAATTTTGCATAAAAACTGACCATAACAGTTTGAGACACTTCTTAGGGCAGCGAGATCTCAATGATCGTCAGCAGAAGTGGGTCAGTAAATTACAGGCATATGACTTTGATATCTCGTATATCAAAGGTACACAAAACGTAGTAGCTGATGCTCTTTCACGCAGGCCATATTTGAGCTCTATGGTTCATATTACGGAGGATTGGAGGCATATGATTGTGACAGAGTATGCCAAGGACACTTGGGCTTCCAGCATTGTTGAGGGATCAGCGGTTGATACCAGGTACACGCTTGTAAATGACTTGATCATTTACAAGAACAGGATATATTTGATCCCAGGGTCGGAGGTGAAGAACATAATCATGCGGGCCTTTCATGACGTACCTACAGCAGGACATCCCGAGTACTTCAAGACCTACAGACAGATTCAGGAGAGATTCACATGGAAAGGACTCAAGGCAGATGTTCTTCAATACGTGCGTGAGTGCCCTGTTTGTCAGCAGAACAAGCAGGAGAACACATACCCGGCAGGTTTATTGCAGCCACTTTCGGTTCCTGACAGGAAGTGGGATTGCCTGTCGATGGACTTCATTACGGGCTTGCCAAAAGCCCAAGGGCGAGATTGCATATATGTAGTTGTGGATCGGCTTACGAAGTATGCCCACTTCTTTCCGATC
>CM021108.1:624005398-624146164 GCA_007115665.2 Sequoiadendron giganteum
ACCACAACCTACACGGCTACACAGGTAGCAGAGGTATTCTTTCGTGAGGTGTTCAGACTACATGGATTGCCTCGGAGTATCGTGAGCGACAGGGATAGTCGGTTCTTGAGTCACTTCTGGCAGGAGGTATTCAGACTCTGTGGGACCAAGCTTACACCGAGCACCAGTTACCACCCGCAGACCGATGGGCAGACAGAGATTGTGAATAAGTGGGTGGAAGGTTACCTCCGAAATTATATTGCAGGGCAGCAGAAGGCATGGGTCAAGTGGATTCATTTGTGCGAGTATTGCTACAACACGACATTCCACATGACTATTCAGATGTCTCCTTTTATGGCATTGTACGGTTATGAGGCGCTGAGTTTTCTGGATTTGCTACTGAGCAACAGTAGAGTGCCGAGTTCTGGAGACTTGTTGCAGGAGAGTCAGGATACTATGAAGGCTCTCAAAGAGAATATCGCCAAGGCACAGAATCAGCAAAAGCAGTATGCAGATCAGAAGAGGACGGAGAGGCATTTTGAGGTGGGTGACATGGTTTACCTCATGCTGCAGCCCTATCGTCAGTCCACTCTTAGAAAGAGTGGGTCAGAGAAGCTTACGCCACAGTATTACGGTCCTTTCAAGATCCTGAGGCGAGTTGGAGAGGTGGCGTATGAGCTTGAGCTTCCAGCAGAGAGCAGGGTACACAATGTTTTTCATGTATCACGCCTCAAGAAGGCGTTGGGTCATCATGTGGTACCGTCTGCAGTTCTACCTCCCTTAGATGATGAGGGAAAGCTGATTTTAGTACCTGAGTCCATCCTGGAGTACAGAGAGAGACAGTTGCGTAGGAGGACTATCAGGGAATATCTAGTGAAATGGAGAGATTTGCCTGTTGAGGATGCTACATGGGAGAGCGAGGATATTCTGCAGCATCCGGAGTTGAGATTGCTCAAGGACAAGCAATTTCAGGAGGGGCGGACTGTCATGTCCCCTTCTAGTTGACATCTCTCTGAGCACAGGATTAGCCTATCATGCGACCCTCGTAGGCTGATAGATTGTATAGAGGGTCTTGATGGAGCTGGGCTCAGTTTCAGATTGTCAGTACTTGATCAGTTGGCTTTCGTTCGGGCTCGTTCGGACACTTCTAGCCTGAGTTGCTATTTTTAGCAGTATTCAGCACTCAGCGTGGGACCCCTGCTATTTTTAGCAGTATGGATTGTTAGCGTTCGGAATCACTGTAGTGTTCATCAGCTTCAGACGGCTCGTGCATCGGATGAATAACGAGAGAGATATTAATATTTAATTGAATTAATTAAATATTAATTAATTGGAGTTTATAATATAAAGTTATAATATTTTATTATAACTTAAGTGATTTCAGTAAAGGGGGTCGCCATCATCAGAAAGGGGGCCATTTGACGATTATATTTTATTATTAAAATTTAATCGGAGACTATTGAATTAATTAAAAGAGAGAAGTCGAATTATTTAAAAATCCCTATCATTAAGGAATTCGCACTTTTCAAGAAGATATAAGCTTTGCATTGGAAATCGAGCCTATTATGTTATGGAGTATTGAAAATTGATTAAGTCTTCAACCAAAGCACGGAAGCCAAGGGTTTCAGTCTCGAATGCATTGGGGAACGAGCCATCTCCAGTGAAAGCAGTTCAGAGGGTGTGAGATATCACCTGATTTATTGCCAGGCAGAGGATTTTCTTCACTCAGAAAAAATTACAGAGCATCACAGATAATAAATCTTCAAGGGTTTTGATTAGCACTTTAGTCAGCAGGGGTTTATACATTGAGGCGCCTATTTTCTTTACATCTGGAGACCATCTGAGGGAGCCGTACTTTATTTATTAGTTGCTGCTGTTTACCAGGCCGTACAATTCTATACCTGGCCGTACCATACCAGCAAAGCCGTACTTTTGCTTCCAGAGCAAATGCCTTTTGTCTTCATCATCTGGCTTCTTCTATTGGGGCGCAAATATCCAGAGAATCACTGCGTAGCATCTGGCAAAGGAGGAAGTGAGTTATCCTTGAAGCCGTACCATCTCAGGTTGTTCATGGCGGCTGCAAAATTCCAGGTTTTCTTTCAATAAATATCATTGCCTTTCTATTTGCATGTAACTGGATCTTCAGTGTAATCACTTCAAAAGATTAAATAATAGTCTGGCATCAGTATTTGAGATAGATCTTGTTATTTCCGGAGTACTTAGAATTTATCTAGATTTTATATTATTTTATTGCAAAATCGCATTCTTCATTATTTATGCAAAAAAACTCAAAAACAGTCAAAAAACCAAAAACCTTCAAAAACATCAGAAAAACAGTCAGTATCGGAAACAAGGGGAAACTAGGGTTTCTACACTTGAGTAATTGCACACGTCTTGTGAAGACTGTAATTACAAATAACCCCATCTGGCAGGCCTAAAGGAGAATCGCCCCTAGCCTACAGCTGTGCAGCTTTGTGTAGCTACGCTTCACCATCCTCTGTTTTACGTGCTCGGTAGGACCTCTGTCACAGTTACTCAGAACATCGGATCGTCTTGTGAACGAGTACACTGCAAAACTGAACTGAGCTGGAAGAGATCTCAGGAAGACCTCAATTGCAAATTCATCCATCAAACAGGTCTTATTCAGGATCGCCCCTGGGCTACAGGGGAGCGGATTTGCATTCTGAAAAACTTCTTCTGACATGTATCCTGCCTGCAATTTCCACTTCTAACGCTGATAACTGGATTTCTGTACTGGATACGCTTTCGCTTGATAGCTCGTTGAAAAACCAAACTAATTCTGCAAAGACTGAAACCATCAAAACACACATGCATCTAGATCTGGGCCTTCAAAAAGAAAATCGCCCTTGGGCTAGAAGGGAGCGGATCTGCATTTCTAGACTGCCTCCTTGTGAGAAAACACTCTTCGCAACCTCTGCTTCTGTCTTCGTTTGCCGGAGTTTTGCAACTCGAATGATCCTGCTTCATGGCTAATCGGAAAGCTGACTGAAAACTGAACATAATGAATGTATCCTTCATCCAAAACACTCAAATCTTGACCTTCAAATGGAAGGGCACCCCTGGGCTACAGGGGAGCGGATTTGTTTTGAATTCATTGATTTTCACCATTTTATGCTTTGCAAACGCTGTATCCATCACTGCGGTTGACCATGTCGAAGCGTTGTAACTGCCAAAGTGTGTATATGACTATACTTCATCATTTTCACATGTACGGACACTGTAAAGTTGATTTGCACGTTGATTGCGCAAGTGTCTACTACGTTACATAGTGAAAAGTTCCCAAACTTAGAATATTTTAGCACTTTTTGCCAATCTGAAAATCCCCTCCATCAAAAAGCATTATTTCCAACATCTTTTATCGTAGAGCGTTCCTCTTTGAGTTTCAGGCTTAGATATTGATACCTGGTACTGGCCGACTGCCATTGATGACCCTGAAGATCCTAACTTTTCTCCTGAAAAAGTGAAAACTACCCACCAGCCTTAAACTGACTTTTAACTGAAACTGACTTCACCACTGTGATTGTGATGTGAAATAAGCCAATCAAATTAATTTCAGCCAATTCTGACAAGTTTCTATTTTTTAGGGTTTCGAGCTAAAAATAGATTTCAAAAACCCTAATTTTCAAAATTTTCAAATTTTGCCAGTATCTTCCTGGCATCACACTAACTAAAAGCCCATACTTTATTTGCCCAAAAACTGAATTTTGACCCCACTTTTACAAGGTTTAGACCATTTTAAGCAAAATGCCTTAATGAAGCAAAAATTTCGGTGTGGGTACAACAGACATGCTCAAAGCAATAGTGGCCGATTATGATGAAAACATTAGACTTGTAAGGATATAGCAAGGTGTTGAGATGGTAAAATTGGATAGACAGTCAGTCATTGATGTCTTTAAGTTGAATCCTAATGCCAATAAGCCCATCAACCTTGAAGATTTGAAAAGAGAATATGAGAAAAACAAAAGCTCCTATAGGGTTATGCTGCTACCAAGGTTTTGGGTGAAAGATAAAAATAGGAAAATGGTAGAATCTCCCTTGCAAACCAAGAACCTTTCCGAGTTGATGGTTTTGAGGGATACTTTATAAAAACTTACTACACACTTTGCCAAGTTTTAGGGGTTGTTCCTTTAAAGAAGATGCCAGTGGCTTTTATGTTCATGTCAGCAAATATACAGAACCTGATGGTCAATGAAGAATATGATTTTGCCACATACTTGTTAGATGCCATCCACAAGGGATTGGTAGCTATAAAGAATGGAGAGAAGGGAGTTGTCTTCTGGTGGTACTCACTTCTATGCCACATTTTTCTGGCTTGGGGATATAAGGATTTGGGTCTAGGATTGCAAATAACAATGAAGGATGAAAAAGGTGTTGACCTCCCTATCCAAGTATGGACACATTTTCTAGATAGACATTACTCACAATCAAGTTTTGTGACATTCACAAATTTATTTGCTGCAAAGGTAAAATGCTGTTTGAGAGAAGTATCAAGGATTCCTAAGGAGTTGCATGATTTTTTGAGGCCAATGGAAATAAGGCTTGAGGTAGGAATTAAGCATAACTGGGCTGATGTTATAGTGCATTCTAACTGCACCATTCTAAGGGTGTATGGGACCAATGTGGCCCTACATGTTTTGCCAAGGTTTGTACCATTGAGAATTGGTTTTCTTGAGGTGATGTGGCAATTGGGATGGACTAAGGAGCTTCATTTGGCAAATCAGAAGAAAGGTTCTATCTTCCCTTTAGTCACAGTATTTTTAGATTTTGTAATGTGCAAAGAGGGATGGAAAGAAATCCCTGATTCACTAAATCCTCTCAAGATGAAACCTTGCATGGCTAGAACTTTTGACACTGAAGGATTCAATGGTGCTTTGAGAATAAGAATTAATAGGTCAAAATATTGGCATGGAGTGATTATGTGGAGGATGTGATAAGAAACAGATTTGACTTGAAAGAAATTGAGGACTAAAGTGTAAAGTGGATTGCCTTTGAGAAACTTGAGAAGGCTAAGTAGAAAAGGGATCCCAATTTCAAGAGAGTTTTTGTAGATATTGATAATCCACTTTTGAGAATTGAGGCTATATTGCAAAACTTTGATCAAGTTGTGGGGCAGTTTAAAGAGCAAGAATAGGACAAGGGGAAAGCCCCCATGATATAAGAAGGCCCACTTACCAACCCCCCAAAAATTCATGTCTTCACCAGAAGACCCAAGGGGATTGTGACAAAGGAGCAAACAAGGGCCACTCCTACACAATCTGAGGAGTCAAGAGCATCAACCCCTGTGCCTTAAGCCCCAATCTCCACCCCAAAATATAATTAATATTGATTCATGTAATGTCCTTTCCTTGGACAACTCGGTCTATAGTGGAGGTTGGCCTACTATTAGGGTTCCCGTAGGTCAGTAGCATGGTTAGGGGACCCAACCGAGGGCTGTGGAGTCTAGCTGGGAGCCTTACGAGCCTTTCAGTTTGGATTTCAGTTGATGAATCCAAAGCTAAAGTGACAAGATTAAAGTTGCTTTATGGGAATAGTAAAAGGTGAATAGTAACTGGAAATCATAAGGTGAATAGTGAAAAATGCCCCATCCTAGCAGCTCAAGTTGTTTTTAAAAAGTGGCCCTTTTCTTTTGATGAGGAAAGACCCTCAAGAGGAATATTTTATTGAACTTTATTAAAAAGTCCATGAGAGGTTATAAAAGCAATGTTTTGGGCTCCTTTTTGAGCATTCTACTCTCATTTTTACAAAACACTTTGCAGGTTTGAGCTCTGGAGAAGGGTTTCAGCATTGCTTCAGTCTTTTGGGAATGAAAAATCTCAAAGGCTATCGTGGATTGGATGAGAACCTAGTTCACCTTTGGGGAGGGCCTACCTTTGGTCTTCATTTGGGCTTATTTGGATGAGTTTTAGATATATATTTTGCAAATCTGAGTTTGCAGCAGTATTATATCAGCATATTGCAACAGATCAGAGGCAACCATAAGCATTATAGGTCTTCTCAAGGCCTTGGCAACTCATTTTATACCTTACCTCAGCGGCTGCATCATTTCAAGAATCACAGGCTTCGAAGCCTAGGTGTTACAAAGGGTTTCATACCAATTATGAGATCTGATTTGCATATTAAGTTAGTTGGAAATTCATATCAGACCTTGGGGCAGATTTGTGAAGGTGGGAAGAAGCTGAAAAGGGGTTGTCCTTGCTATTCAAGTTTATATTAGATTGTTATATGCAGATTTGTAGTATGTGCAATGACATTTGAGCCAATAAATTCATCATTATTGCTCTCTATTTAAATTGTATGACTCATTTAATTTTTAGCAGCAATTTTCTTCCTTCTAGTTTGCAATATTGTTGCATAAATCAACCTTCAACAAAAACACACAAAAAAATCAGAAAAACGCGAAAACAAAACGAAAACAAAACACTTCCTATTCGCTGGTCAAAGACTTTGCAAAGACAAAACACAGAAAATCATATTATATTTGGGTTGGGGATCTTTTAATGGTATCAGAGCTTGGATCTTGCCAGCCTATTGGGTGCATTCAAAGTTGTGTGTACTTCCGTTTGGTTTAGTTTTCAGTTGGGCAATGTGACGAGTCATCATGGAAAAGTTGCTTAAGGATACACAGGTGTGGGAAGAATTAGAACAGTCACAACATAAGATCAACCATCAATTACAGTGATTGAATGATACAATTTCAAAGAAATTTGGGCACTCTAGTGGATCATCTCCATCTATTAGAACAAGTAAGATTCTTCATATTTCACCAACAAATAAAGCAATTATGGCCAGCTATGACAAGTATCACTCTCTTCCTCAAAAGAAACAAGACATGCTTTCTTTCACACAATTCTTGGGTATACCGGATGAGGATGAAGATGACTTGATGTTTTCAAGTCCATATCAGCAGCGAAAAAGGAAAGAAATATTAAAAGATAGGAGAGAACACATTGGGAAAAGTGAAGAGCTTAATGTGCAAGAACGAGGAACAGTAGAAGAATCACTTGTTTGTAGTTTGCAACCTACAAGTGATCCCAATGAATGCGAAAATCAGTCATCGGGTGGGAGTCCTAAAGAAGAAATAACTTTGGATCAAGTGGAGATTCATAACACACCATTGAGTCAACATGTTGATCACAAAGTGGAAGAGGTTAGAATCATGGATCAACCCATTGGAGATCTTGAAAACATGACACCAGGGTATGACACCTATTCTGATTTTGCAGCAGTAGTTCTTATTATTAATAAAAGCAAAGTGATTGAGGTACTTCTGTAAGTACGTAATTAAGTATTGATAATCATCAAGGTTCATAGCATTCTACTAAACCTCACTAGGATTGAGCTCATTAAGAATTCACCCAAGTTGAGCATGTGGCATACTATCTATTATCATATATTAGATTGGGACAGAAGATGATATAAACAAGAAAAGGTTCCTCTGCTATTTTAATTTTATATAACTCTTGAAAGCAAAGTTTTATTCATTTTGATGAATGATTGGAGTTTCTATTGAAACATACAAAACACCACTTTCAAGTTGCTAATCGATGTGAGATGACATAGTGCTGGTTAACATAGTGTTTTAAGTTTAATGAATAACACATGCTAATGTTTGTTGAAGCATGATAGGCAATTTTCTCATTTTTGTTTTTGACTGCTTAGATGCTTCTCTTATGGTACTGATGGCCATTTATTTTAATGGTTGTTATGCTTCTGAAAAGGTAAGGAAAGTTGTTAGGCTGGTATGCTTGGCTACTTTGTCGAAATTAAAGTACAAAAAATCAGAAGCAAATATTTAGGCCAGGGAGAAGAAGTAAACCTCCATTATAATTAGATATTTTTTTAATTTATTTTTTGGCATGGAAGAATTGGCACTAGCTTGGACCCCATTTGCAAGGCCCTAATTATTCAGCTCCTATAACCTCCGGCCACATGAACTACCCTTACTCATGAAGCAGTTGAAGCCTTGGATTTGAACCTGCAACCACTGTCTGTGTTTTTCAATGGCTTAACTGTCCAGTCTATGATCTGTGTGCGTGATATTTAATTTTATTGATTATTTGTGAGGATGAGTATTTTTTTTCAAATTTGTAAATAGGGATAAAAATATTTTTGTATTTTAAATTTTGATGTTTTCCGAAGTACATAAATTGAATGCCACAGAATAATACATTACAGGACTGTTTTGATCGCAGGTTTTCAAAGCAGCTGATGTACCGATAGATTGGGACGAACAATATGTAGGGACTGAAATAGATCCTCGCACTGGTAGTTTCCTGACTTGGGAAAGTTTAGAGTCAGTGCAGAAAAATGGTATTGGTTTGAAAGGACCCATGGCTACTCCAATTGGCAAGGGCCATAGATCACTGAATCTTACTTTGCGGAAGGAGCTTGGTTTATATGCTAATGTGAGACCTTGCTGCAGTCTTCCTGGTTATAAAACTAAATATGATGATGTAAATCTTGTCACTATCCGTGAAAACACAGAAGGAGAGTATAGTGGCCTTGAGCATCAGGTGAACTTACCATTCTCCTTATCTCATGGTGTATGCCTTGTATGCTACCTGTTTTTATAGGATGATTTGGCACTATATGAGATTCCGTGCAACTTAAATGGGTTTTAAATTTTAATGTTAATTTCCTTAAGAAAACGATTTTTAACATGTCAATGGTTGGTTTTATAATTTGCACATATTGGCGTGTAAGAGAGTTGAGCTTCAAAGTACTCTTTCTTTTGCTAATTGCTATTCTTTCATTTGTAAATTATTTTAGTCACTATAAGGATGCCATATTTTGAACAAGATCGAGTGTCACATAGATTGTGAGACATTGGGAATCTTGAGTGTCAATTTTCTACATGTACAGAGAGAGTAAGTAAAACAATTTAAAATAATGAATTCTCATGCATTGAGAATTATTTCTATGTGGTGTTCTATGATTCCGACTTGTATGATTACAGAACATGATCTATTTTTGTATAGAACATTCCACATAATGAGAGATTTTCCAGTATAGAAGCATGCATTGAGTTGAAAGTACTTTGGTTTTCATGTTAGGAGCTTTGGAGTTACCTCTGCTTCTACAATACTAATGTCTCATGTTATGCCTATGCATGCTTTGTGTATCCCTTTGCCCTGTGGTCATAATTTTTAAGCTATTTCTTAATTACAAGCTTCTGTTCAGTTCCAAGTTAATACCTTATCTCATTGTATTATATCCACCGAAAATCCCATATGCATATCAATTGTAATCCAACAAAAGCTTATGAAATACTTTATGGACCAAGAAATTTGCTTGTTGAGAAGGGAGCATTGAGGTACAACTCTGCAGTTTGTTGTGTGAGGCTTTGTGAAATGACATACTCTTCATGGGTACTAATTTTGTTTAATGTTCCATGTGCAGGATTTGAGGATGCTCATGCTTTATTGTCTTATTGTTGTGCTCATTTCTTAGTTAGTAGCAATAAGATTAAATATGCCATGACCTTTTGCATAATAGTAAGCAATAGCATAGATAAGGCAGTGAACTGTTTGAAAAAATGCCTCAAAGAAATGTGGTCTCATGGTGATGGAATGCATTCCATCACCATGAGACCACATTTCTTTGAATTTTTTCAAACAGTTCACTGCCTTATCTATGCTATGACATTTTTCATACATGTCTACCAAAGTATTTTATCAAATAGTTACTGCCTTGCTGCTATGGCTAAAAGCCTAAAACAGGTGCTTTCGAACAAGCTATGGATGCTTGGAAAAAATCTTTCAAAGCATAATAGTAAGCAATAGCATAGACAAGGCAATGAACTGTTTGAAAAAATGCCTCAAAGAAATGTGGTCTCATGGTGATGGAAGGCCATGACAAGCCATAGACAAGACAGTGAACTGTTTAAAAAAATGCCTCAAAGAAATGCGGTCTCATGGTGATGGTTGTCATGGCATTCCATCACCATGAGACCGCATTTCTTTGAGGCATTTTTTCAAACTGTTCACTGCCTTGTCTATGCTACCACATTTTTCATACATGTCTACCAAAGTATTTTATCAAACAGTTCACTGCCTTGCTGCTGTGGCTAAAAGCCTAAAACAGGTGCTTTCGAACAAGCTATGGATGCTTGGAAAAAATCTATCAAAGCATAATAGTAAGCAACCAGCTATGGTCTCATCGTTTTTTTTTTTTCACGTGAAAATCAACACGATTTTATTCACATTTTTTTGTAGGTTTTAAATGCGTTTTTTGGCGGTTTTGCAGTTTTAAATGGGAAAAAATCGTCCAGCCTGCAGATTTTTTAAAAATCGCGATTAATCAGGATTTTTTGCAGATTTCTGCTTCTATGGTTCTAATCATGAGGTAGCATCCATTTCACATGAAGGTAATGATGTTGTTGAGTCTTCCTATGATGGTACTCAAGTAGAGAGTGTTACACACGAGATATATATTGTGGATTCAAGCCACAAAGGTCCTAAATTCCTAATTTTGTTCACCATACTGTGAAAGATGTTAAAAGGACACAAGGGTTGTGTGATGGGTGGTCACTAAGAGCCAAAAAAGCCAAGATGCTTGCTGCCTAAGCAAGGCAACACTTGCAAGAGGTCAAGGAAAGATGCAATCAGCTTGATAACACAAGAAGACAAAGAGATTCATACATTAGGTCCTCATTTCTTCCAAGGGAAGAATGTGTAGATGATGAGCGTACAAGGGAAGAGCTTCGTGAGGTATGCCCACAAGAAGAGCATGTTGAGTTGTGTGAAGAAGAAAGGAGGAATAATTTAGGATATTCAGTTTGGTCTAGTTTGCATCTTGGAGTTTATGATTGTCCTCTTTTAGAGAGCTCCTTGAAGGCTAAAAACAATGATGATAATAGTTACCCTTGATGGACCAGCCACAAGTGATATATCCAATTGTGTGGAATGGAACATATTTCATTTCAATTTGGCTAGTCATGCATCACCTACAATGAAAGAACAATTGTTAAGATCATATGAAGCATTTGGTCTTAAAGAGTTGATTATGGAGACTAAGAGGCTGTCGACTAAGAAGATCTTGCATTTTGATAATGTTTGGTTGGTTTTGCATACTACATCTTGGGTTTGGTTAGTAATGGAAAATATATAAGCATATGATGATGATACTTTGACTGAATATGTTGAAGACAAAGCTTCAAGACATGAAATGCTACGAATTGGGGTTGCAAAGTGTATGCAAGTGCACTCTAACCTTGAAGATTACAAAAGCATGAAACATGCTAGTGGTATGGCAGCAATTGTATGGATTCTTTGGGTGATCTTAATGCTTCTTCTAGAATGATAATTGATTTTACTTCCCCTACACATGATGAAAAATCAGTCTATAGCAGCCAAGGACAGTTGGAAGAAAAGCCTTTGGTTTTGGAAGACTTGCATGATCAATTGGTGGTGAAGGATGATAAAATTGTTCAAGCATTGTCAAGAATGGATAGCACCCACAAACACATAGAAGGATTGTAAATGTAACCAAATCTGTTCACTAAAGGGATCCTAATACAATACTAAGATTGAACTAAAGTCAAGAAAACTGTATGAGAAACTTCCTAAGACAAATAATATTTATCCTCTATGTTCAGATTTTCGATTCTTTAGATTTCGATTTCCAGATATGAATTGCTTTTATTGAATGTGCTGATTGCAGAACATTGTCCGATTTCTATGTTTGCATATCGAATGAGGTACTGCCATAAATAAGGGAGAAGTCCGCCCCCTAAGAGGTGCGCCTCATGAGAGGACGTGTCTCCATGAGTGGAGGCACGTCCACTCATGGGACGCGTCCCTTAGGAAGCGGTTTATAACAACTCTTATTACCATTTGTTATGTATACTCTCACACGTATACACCCTTCTACATGATGGCGGATGACATAAGAGAATTCCGATTTCACATAAATGCAGAATATAATATCACGTGTTTTATATGTATGTTCAAAACTTTGATTTAAATGTTCTTTAGATTATTTGATTTATAAGTGATGATCTTTGATCACATCTGACCGAAGCTATCATCATTAACACTCCCTCTTAGCTAGGGAAGATATTTCAAATCAAATAAGTCAAGATATCACCGTCACACGTGATATGATATGTTTTCTCAAGGTTGTCAAGTCACATGACATTCTTCATAACACATCTACATTATTTTCAATACTCCCTCTTTAACTAGGAAGAATAACTTCCAAAGTGATATCACCTATCTCGTGATATCAAAAGATATGATATGCTTCTGAAAGTGTCAAGTCACATGACATTATCCATAACATATCTTCATTATGGTATGTGTACTGACATCAAGTCAGATGATGTCTACCATAATTCATGGCATATCCACGGATAAATATCCACCATGATTATCTCTTACGGATCACAATGACCTTCAGATATCAAGTCTCATGATATCCATCAAGGTGTCCAAGAGATACTATCATGACATGTCCACAGATATCAAGTCACATGATATCTATCATGATAGTTCATCATTGTAAAGTCGTCACTTTACAATGTCAAATACAAGTGTTCATTATTGAAAGATCGTCACCTTTCGATAATGTACACAGGGGGAGTAGGTCCATAAGGTCATGGAGTCACACACATGACAAAAAGAGTTTACACATTAAACATCTTTATATCAATTTGTATTTCAAACATAAATAACAAATTACATTTCAACCATACCAAGTTTCTTCTTGAAGTGCTCTACCTTGATTCGGGAGAGCAGCTTGGTGAGAATGTCTGCAGTTTGATCATTTATACTAATATACTCCAACTGAATCACTTTCCTTTCCACCATATCTCTCACATAATGATAGGGGATCTCAATGTGTTTAGATCTGTCATGAAAGACAGGATTCACAGAGAGTTTTATATAACTCTGATTATCACAATGAATAATCGTAGGATTCAAGGGCTCACCAAAGAGTCCCACAAGCAATTTACGAAGCCACACTGCCTCTCTTGCTCCCATTGAGGCTGCAATATATTCAGCTTCTGTTGAGCTCTGTGCAACTGACGATTGTTTTCTGCAAATCCAGGAGATCATAGCCGATCCCAAACTGAAGCAACATCTTGATGTGCTCTTTCGATCAGTTACACTTCCAACCCAATCTGAATCTAAGTACCCATGTAGATCTAGTGGATCATTCTTGTAAAGAAAACCATATCCAATAGTGCCTTGAAGATATCTCAATATATGTTTCACAGCCATAAGGTGAATTTCCTTTGGCTCACACATGAACTGGCTGAGAGCATTCACTACATAGCAAATATTAGGTCTAGTGTTAACCAGGTACATCAAGGATCCAATCATTTGTCTATAAAGGGTTGGATCTGCACATTTGGATTCTGTTGCTACTTCTTTCAATTTGAGAAGGTTGGTTTCCATAGGTGTAGACATCGGTCTATAGTCCAACATTCCAAATCTTTTCAGAATGTCAATAGTATACTTCCCTTGATTTAGTATAATGCCTTATGATTTCTGCCATACTTCCAAACCAAGGAAGTAGTGTAGAATACCCAAGTCTTTCATGTCAAGTTCAGAAATTAGATCATGTTTCCCTTGAGCAATGAGGTGATCTTCTCCTGTTATCAACAGGTCATCAACATATAAAATAATTATAAGCATATCACCTTTGATTACCTTGAAGTAGAGATTGGAGTTAGCATCATTTTTGGAAAATCCTAATCCCAAGAGATAGCTGTCAATTCTTTCATACCAGACCTTGGGAGCTTGTTTAAGTCCATAGAGAGCTTTCTTCAGCCTGCACACATGTGAGTTAGATTTATGTATCACAAAACCTTCAGGCTGTTCCAGATAGACTTCCTCTTCAACGGTTCCATTTAGGAAGGCAGTTTTCACATCCATTTGATGGATCTTCCAGCCTTTAGCTGCTGCAATGGCTAATACTGCTCTCACAGATGTGTAACGGGCAACAGGTGCAAATGTTTCTTCATAATCAATGCCTTCCTTTTCAAAAAAAAAACTCTAGCCACAAAACGTGCTTTATGTTTTTCTATACTGCCATCAGCAGCATGCTTGATTTTGAAGAGCCATTTAGAAGAGACAACAGATTTCTCTTTTGGTCTAGGCACTATATCCCATACATCATTCTTTAGGATGGACTGATATTCCTCTGTCATTGCATCCTTCCAAGCTTGATGTCTGAAGGCTTCTGTAACATTGGCAGGTTCTAAGTTTATGATTTTGTTCATTAAAGCAACATAGCTAGAGAAATGTTTGGGTCTTTTACTCTCCCTGAACGTTCCTTTAGGTGCTGCATGATTCTCTGCTTCTTTGATCATCTTCCTTGCCCAAAGTGGTCTCTTTCTGCCGATGTCATTTGTATCCTCATTTGAATTTGCAGGACATTCATGTGGTGTTTCCATAGGATGCTCCCTCTGAATCTCAGGAGCAGGTTCCATTTCAGGTATTCTAAGGAAAATAGGTTTTTGTCTCTCTAGTACCTTTTACCCTTTTGAATGGTTTCAATGTTTAAGGTCAAGCAATTTGTAAACTCCCTCTTAATTCCAACATTTATGCAGAATTTTAATTTTTTAGAGGTGTAGGTTTCTATTATCCGTCTTTAAGGTTTTATATTCTTTTTCTAAGACACAATTTTACAAGTTCCTTCATGGGATGTCTTTAGGCTTAGGTGCATGTTTTGAAAAAATACCCTTGTCTTACACCAATAGTTTAGTGTTTTCTTAATAGTTGAGTTTTTAGGCCATGCTAGAATTTTCTCATCCATAAGGGTAACTCTATATCCATTTGTTCTTTTTAGAACACAAGGTCTTCAGATTCATGATCTGAATTTGTCTTTCCTACTTTGGCAAAAGATGCTTGTTGTTTAGATCTGTCAGGGCACTTCATTGCATAGTGACCATATTGATCACATCTAAAGCATTGCACTTGAGAGATGTCTTTCTTTTTAAAAGATTCCTTTCCATTGGAATTTCTCTTCCTTTTAAAAAATCCTCTCTTGTAGGAGTTTTTCTTGTTCCTTTTATTAGACGTTGTGTTGAGTACATGAATGTCTTCATCTATGTTCTTCTGTTTATTTTCTTTAGTGGAGAGTCTTGTTTCCTCTTGAAGACAGTTAGTTCTTAGCCTATCAAATTTAGGGAGTTTAGATCTCGCACTTACTCCTTGAACAAATGACTCCCATGAGTTTGGTAGGCCTCCTAGTGCAATTAGGGTTAACTCTTTGTTGTCAATCTGATATCCAATTGTGGATAATTGATCCCTAAGTTCATTAATCCTCATGAAGTATGAATTAATGGACTCTCCTTTGTTTATTTGAGCATTGTTGATTTGCCGTTTTAATGCTAGAGTCCTACAGGTGTTGTTGATCTCATAAGTACTCTCAAGAGATTTGTACATATGATATGCAGTTTCATGTTTTGCTAAGATAGGCACTATATGATCCCTCACTGCATCTACAAGGATTTTCATGGCTCTTTCATTGTTTTCAATCCATTGACTTTTCTCAGGTTCATCCTCAGGTTCCCTTTTATTTTCTCTCACAAGTGAGTCTAGTTTATTCTCTTTTAGGATCATCATGATTCTAAATATCCATGATGTAAAGTTATCTGCTCCTGCAAGATGATCTTCGAATCTGATCATAGTTGACATTATGAAAAATGTGATGTGAATTCGAATTTAGAAAATACAAATTTCTTTTGAGCAATCTGATTTTAGATTTGATTTGGATTCGCACAACGTGGCTCTGATACAATGTAAATGTAACCAAATCTGTTCACTAAAGGGATCCTAATATAATACTAAGATTGAACTAAAGTCAAGAAAATTGTATGAGAAACTTCCTAAGACAAATAATATTTATCCTCTATGTTCAGATTTTCGATTCTTTAGATTTCGATTTCCAGATATGAATTGCTTTTATTGAATGTGCTGATTGCAGAACATTGTCCGATTTCTATGTTTGCATATCGAATGAGGTACTGCCATAAATAAGGGAGAAGTCCGCCCCCTAAGAGGTGCGCCTCATGAGAGGACGTGTCTCCATGAGTGGAGGCACGTCCACTCATGGGACGCGTCCCTTAGGAAGCGGTTTATAACAACTCTTATTACCATTTGTTATGTATACTCTCACACGTATACACCCTTCTACATGATGGCGGATGACATAAGAGAATTCCGATTTCACATAAATGCAGAATATAATATCACGTGTTTTATATGTATGTTCAAAACTTTGATTTAAATGTTCTTTAGATTATTTGATTTATAAGTGATGATCTTTGATCACATCTGACCGAAGCTATCATCATTAACAAGGCTTCATTTGGACAGCCCAAAGAGAGGAAAGACAAAAAGGAATGGGACATGGTATCTCTCATTCACATTTGCACTCTTTCAAGGAGGCTTTGGAGTTGATGAAAGAGGATTACTTGCAGCTGCTTAGAGGCAAGGACATGGCAGTCAAATTGGTAAAGCATAAGGACAAAGAGATAGTTGAACTTTATCTTCTTTTGTGTATGTCTAATTCATTGCATAATTCAGAAAATCAGTCACTTATAACAGCTACTTCTATAAAGAAAAATGCTAATGCAAGAAGTGTAGAAATTGAACAAATTGATGAAGAACATTCAACATGTGTTAAGGATCATGAAATTACTTCAATGGAGCTAGGCAAAGGTTCCGATTTTCAGTATGGAGGCAACCACTATCTTTTCCCACTTGAGAATGAAATGAATAGTTTAGAATGCAAGCAGTCTGATTTTGAATATCAAAGGATCCAAGATGAAGATTTCTTTGAGTCATTTCCATCTCTAATCACTTGGGAAAAGCATGAGATGAATCAAGACTCGATGTTCTTTAATGACTACAATGCATGCATAAAAAAGGATCTCAAAGGTCTGATTTGGGATAGTGACATTCTTCTTCCTCATTCTTATGAGACTGCTACCTTTACACATGGAAAAACTTGTGAAGAAGAGTCAATAAGTGTTGGTGCACAAGATGCATGCATTGGTCATGGTAATTTATATGATGCATCTTATTATAAGACTGATTTCAGACACTTTGGAGTAGTTGTTATAGAGCAGTCCCAAAAGTTGAATGAAGGATGGTTAGAAAAGGAAAAGCGAGCTAAGATGTTGGCTCAACAAGCTAAACTTCATTTTCAACAAATTCATGACACTCACCACTCCATGGATGATGATAAGCAAAGGTCTTCTAGTTTTGAAATTGCAGTTGTTGTTGATCAATTCATTCATGAAGATATTGATTTTATTGATGACACTTATTGTGGATCAGTCACTCAAAAGTTATCTTTGGTGAGTATTGATGACATCTACACTACACATTTGGGTTTGTCACCTTTTCCTCATGGCTTGACAGCGATCTATTTGTTGATTGGTGACTTCATATTCATTGATTCCTCATGGGTTAGTGGCTGTCTGACTTGGAATTCCATTGCACTTTCTGAAATTTCATGTCCTACACCAGCTATCCAATTGCTTAGGAGTGTGTGGAGGCATATTTATTTGATGGACATTGAATATTTGATGGATTTCCTTAGTATATATGGGTATGTTGACACCTATGAATCCATTCTTGTTGCCGGCCTGAGTTACAACCGTGGTATTTGGTGGCCTAGTGAGTTGATCTATGTACACATGGGAGATTTGAACACCAGACTCTACATTGGTACTTTTGAGGACTGACATTGGATAGTCTTATCAGAAGAAGATGGTTTCTTCTAAGTTTTGCATGCTGGACCTTGGTGTTGTTCCAACCTCTTTTCAGGAGATAGGTGGCATCCATGATGGCACTCTTCTTACTCCTAGAAGAAAGTTAGGATACTTGTAGTTGCTTTCTGATAGAGGTCTTGTTGACACAATTGCAAAGGATAATGATGATGTTGTTGCAAGACCAACTCATCCTGTTGTGAGTTGTGAGTTTTCTTCTGATGATGGCAGTATAGGATGGAGTACCCATGACCACTTTGGTTTTCCATTGGTGCAGTCAGGGGAGTTTCACCTCGATTACATTATGAGGTGTGCTCATCAGTTTCCTTTCAGCCCATATACACAGGATTTTACCATGTCTTTGATGACATTGAGAGGTGGATTGAATAAGGGGTGTTTTGATTCACTTTGGTATGATATATTTCTGTCTACAGGTGATGAGTCCAAATTCGGCAAGTCTTCAACTTTGTTCCCTCTTGCTAATTGCCTTTTGTATCAGGACGTAGAGATTTGCTACATTTGGGTTTTAGAGGTTATCAGAGTGGCACAACGGAAAGCGACAGGTGTTGGATTTCCAATTTATTCATGGGATCTAGATGGAGTTTGCTTATGGATAATGTGGATGCATGTGGTTCATCTCCACAATTCTTGGATGGCAAAGCTCACTGATCAACAAATGGTAGAGATCCATGTGCACAATTTATATAGAGATGATTTTTAGAACTGGGATCCAGGAGTTTATTTGTTGGACAATTGGCTTCACTTGACAAGGCTTGATAGTGACAGGAACTTCAGCTATATACAGAGGATGCTAGTTGGAGTTCTTTCTAGGATCATTTGGGATCCAGGTGGTTGGTGGTCAGACACAAATGGTTTGTTATTCAGATATCAGATATTTTGGCAGTTGAGAGATATTGCAGTTGCAAGTTGCTTGGGGGCAAACAATCCCAGGAAGGGAGGATTGTAATGTCCCTTCCATGCACAACTCAGTCTATAGCAGAGGTTGGCCTACTATTAGGGTTCCCGTAGGTCAACAACATGGTTAGGGGACCCAACCGAGGGTTGTGGAGTCTAGCTGGGAGCCTTACGAGCCTTTCAGTTTGGATTTCAATTGATGAATCTAGAGCTAATGGAAAGATTAAAGTTTCTTTATGGGAATAGTAAAAGGTGAATAGTAACTGAAAATCATAAGGTGAATAGTGAAAAGTGCCCCATCCTAACAACTCAAGTTGTTTTTAAAAAGTGGCATTTTTCTTTTGATGAGGAAAGACCCTCAAGAGGAATATTTTATTGAACTTTATTAAAAAGTCCATAAGAGGTTATAAAGGAATGTGTTGGGCTCCTTTTTGAGCATTCTACTCTCATTTTTACAAAACACTTTGCAGGTTTGAGCTCTGGAGAAGGGTTTCGGCATTGCTTCAACCTTTTGGGAATGAAAACTCTCAAAGGCCATCATGGATTGGACGAGAACCTAGTTCACCTTTGGGGAGGGCCTCCCTTCAGTCTTCATTTGGGCTTTATTTGGATGAGTTTCAGATATATATTTTGCAGAACTAAGTTTGTAGCAGTATTATATCAGCATATTGCAACAGATCAGGGGTAGTCATACGCAGTATAGGTCTTCTCAAGGCCTTGGCAACTCGTTTTATACTTTACCTCAACGACTGCATCATTTCAAGAATCACAAGCTTCAAACCCTAGATGTTACGAAGGGTTTCATACCAATTATCAGATCTGATTCGCATATTAAGTTAGCTGGAAATTCATATCAGACCCTAGGGCAAATTTGTGAAGCTGGGAAGAAGTTGAAAAGGGATTGTCCTTTCTGTTCAAATTTATATCAGATTGTTATATGCAGATTTGTGGTATGTACAATGACATTTGAGCCAATAAATTCATCATTATTGCTCTTTATTTAAATTGTATGACTCATTTAAGTTTTAGCAGCAATTTCCTTCCTTCTAGTTTGCAATATTGTTGCATAAATCAACCTTCAGCAAAAACACACAAAAAAATCAGAAAAATGCGAAAACAAAACAAAAACAAAACCGTTCATATTTGTTGGTCAAAGACTTTGAAAAGACAAAACTCAAAAAATCGGATTAGATTTGGGTTGGGGATCTTTCAATTCACCTCCAAGGGAGCCCTCTCCAAAGAGGAGGAAGATTGAAAAAGCTGGACTTGTGGATTACCCATTGGATTCGTATGATGAAGTAGTTGTAATCACAAATGACATCATGCAACATATGCCATCTCCTTATTGGGATGACAATCTACCAGCTCTAGAAAATAGGGTTACCAAAGCAGTATTGACAGGAGTTGACAATGTTGATGATGTTAGGGATGAGGCTTGCAAGAACTTTATGGATGATGATGCATTTGTCAAGAGAAATGTGTTTAAAGAAATTGTATGGAAAACCAAGAGCAATGAGTTTCAGAGGAAGTTGAATGAGAAAATGGCTAAATTCCTTGAGCATCCCAGTGAGATAATATCAGCAAGATTGATTGCACAAATGAAATCTAAGCAAAAGGAAATGACCCCTGATGAAGGCAGAAAACTTGTAAGGGAAAGTGGAATTCTCCTATTACTTGAGTGGGATATAGCATCTGTTATAGCCCTTGATATAGTCATAAAACATGATGCTTAGGTATTTGCTACTAAGGAGGAGGCATCATGTGCACTACAAGGATCAACTTTTAGCCTTACGTGGGATACTCTAGCTATTTGGGCACTTGCACACAAATAAGCCCACAGTTGTAGATCCTGCCAGTGATTTAAGAGGGGGCTTGATAATAAAAAGAGTTTCAAACACTTCAACAATTGAAGTAGTCACATTGGCTGTAAATGTTGCCAAATTTAGCAAGGCAATGATAGAATCATTACAAGAAAAGTATGATCATGAAACTAAGAAGTATAATGATTTGTTGATTGAGTATAATAAGGATAGGCAAAGGCTTGCAGAGTTGGAAATAATGGTTGAGATGCTGCAGAATCAACATCCTCAAAAGCAAAAAGTGCAACCAACAGCTCCATCCCCTTCTTCACCACCACCTCCCCCACCTCAGTCTACTGAAATGGTTGTTTATGATGAAAATAGACCATTGGTTCCAAGCACTTTTGCTGCTCCACCACCCAGATCAAGGATTAGTAGAAAAGATTTGATTAAACGGTTAAAAGCTTATGATGAAATATTGGAGCTTTATGAGGAAGATAAGCATCAAAATAATGTGCTTATAATGACCAATGTATCGGAGCATTTAATAGGGAAAACAATAAAGAGAGTAAACAATGTACACAATAACTATTTTTTAATGATAACAGCTATTGATATGTTTGAGAAGGATAGAACAAACGCTGTCCCATTGATGCAATTGTGGGTGCCAAGACTCAGTGCTCTAGTTGGCATGATCAAGGGATCAGCTTATGATCCAAATAAGCCATAGCAAATCGTCCCAACATACCGAATGGTGAAAGGCATAACTTATTGTAAAGGAATGGTGGACCCCATGGAAAAAAGAATAAGGGAACTACTCCAAGAGTTTGATGAAATTGATCTTGGCATTTTGCCAGACATTTTAAACAGTAATGGAGGAGTCAAACCATATGAGCAGTGGAGGTCCCAAATGGAGAATGTAGTTGCAACCCAAGCTCTTCTCATTTGTGAAAATAATTTTGTTGATATTGATTTAATGAAGAGTAGCATGGATAAGCTATGGTTCACAAGCAGGTTTTTAGAAGATTTTGACGAAGAAGCAAATCAAGTAGTAAAGAGGTATGGCTCACACATAAATAAAATGGATGAATTTATGGCATTCAATTGGCCATCAGAGGAAGAGTATGACGCCTGGGATAAGAAATACAATGAACTACCGCATTTGTAATATTTTCAAGATGATGCGGAGTTATGTTTTGTCTTTCATGCACACTCAACGCTTATAACTGTTACAACAACATCAACAAAATGAATTTTGTCTTTTTGTACACCGGTGTTTTGTCTTCTTCTACCAACTCACCATTCCTGAGTCTACACCAACACCAAATAAATAATGAAGCGACAAAGATATCAGATATTTTTGGAAAGGACAAAGATTGTAACAAGTAAATATAACTGTATTTGTCCTAGGAATATTCTATCCACGAGCAGTTGTGCTCATGTTTTGAAATCTAATATTAAATGTCAAATGAAAATATGATATGTGGACTTGGCCCGAGGCTTGTTACTCCCTTGTCTTCTAAAGGGAATTCAAGGCAATTTACTCAAATCTTTTGGAGAATTTTGTAAGGAAAAACACAGAGAAATAGAATTTAAGTCATTTTCTAGGATATTGAGTTTGTATCTTTTGTAATTTACAAGTTTTGCTTAACTATACAAACATTTTATTGAATGCAATGGCATAGTTTGCTAGCCATTTCTCTCCTACTCTACATTTTATACAAATCATGAATGAAAATGATCAATGATCTTTCATCTCATCATCTTTGTCTTTCCATTGATGTATGTTTTAGCTCTAGTTCAAAGAATTGGTTAAATACATGAATAAGAGTATAGGTTTTTATGAAGTAATGCAAGGATCTTGAAGTAGAATTGGTTAGGAATCTGAGTACATTAATGTAATGCATTTCTGTAAAGCTCTTTAATGTTTGGGTGATATATTATTAAGTAGCTTCAATTGCATTTGTTCTGACTCCATGCCCCAGGTTAAGGCACCGATCATCTGAATTTGAGTCTGAGTTACAACTCCAGGGTCATTAAATTAAAGAACACTCACAATATTTTACATTTGTGTTTGAGTTTTATGTTTCTTGAAGTTTCATATAAACTTCCTATTCTTTTGCTGCAAATTGTGTAAATGCTTTAAACGATTTTCCAGATCCTGAGGTTTTCATAATCCTCAAGCAAATCTATAGAGAACGTATCTGTTAATCTACAATGTTTAGGATAAATTTGGCACAAGAGATCTTAATAGCATTGTAAGGGACCATCCTCCCGGGTTTTGCAGAGCCCAAAGTGTAGAGGGAAAGTTATTCCAAAACTTTCACCTGTTCGTTGGCCAATCCCTCCAAATAATTGATCATTAGGAATGGCAATCCTATAGATTGTTTGTGAGATCTGGTTGGGAATTAATAACAAGCAACAACAAGTATGCCCAACTGTGGTTTGTAGTATAGATCTGAAGATACTTGAAAAATGGTTGCACTTTAGGTTCTCAAATACATATGAATGTGGCAGTTTTCAAGAACTCTCTAGTTTGCAATTGATTTTTTTTCCTCAAATGCCTCCTACTGGTCCTCTACAGGCATTTCTCTTAGCAAATTGCTAGAGCTATGTTGTACCCCAAATTAAAAAATTTGCTACACTTAGGCATTTTGAAGAAATGAGTTAAAGTCTTGTCAAAATCTATCAAAAAGATCAAAATTGGGGTTTTGCATGCCTTGCATGGGGTCAAAAACTTGAAATTTTCAAAATCTGACAATCTAGGTCGACTTAAAACGACCAAATCAACAAAACCCAGATTTCAGTTTTTCAACCCTAAATTATAGGAAAATTTCTATTTTTAGCAGTTTTTTAAAAATAGAAACTTTTTTTGGGTTTCTTTTGAAACAAATACTAGCAAAATTTCTAAGAATATAAAGTCTGGCTTCTAGGGTTGAGATTGATTTTGATTGGCTTTAAATACTTCCTCATTGGTTGGTGCAGTCAGAAACACGAAAGAATCAGTTTTGCCCTAGTGGTTCTATTCTACTTTTTCAAAAGTTTTTTTAGGAGCACCAAGGTCATCAATGGAGGTCAGTCAACTGCCAGGTGTCAAAAACAAACATCAAAACATTGAACAGAAGCTGCTAATGACGAGTGTGCACGAAGAACAAGGAACGAAGAAGGGAAGCTGTCAAAGTTGAAAAATGAGAAATTTTGGTTAACATTGGAGACCCTAGGCGTCCCAACTCAGTGTAGGCACCTAAACTTTCATGTCTTAGAAAAATTTCATCTCCGACAGCCAAAGAAAAGCCAAGCATGTCAAACAAAGGGAGAAGTTGAAAATTGCAAAATAAAAACTAGCTCTGCTAGTCATGGGCACCCTTGAAGGAGATAGGCGCACAAATTTTCAAGGCACCAAATGTCAGAGTTAGGGTTTCTGTCTCCAATCCATTGTTGCTCAAAATCCTCTTAGCTCCGCAATGAATCTTTCAGCATAGTCATCTGATCATTTAGTCAACAAAAATCTCAGATCGAACGAAAAAGTCTTGAAAAAGTAACAAATTGGAAAGGTTGAAAATCTCATAGAAATGACTAAGTCTGGGGGTGTTGGGCGCCCCAGGCAGTCAAGGGCGCCCAAGGATTTGACTGCTCAAAAGATAAAATTAGGGTTTGCAGTCCCCAACAACTCTTCTTCAAATTCAGTCCAACTCTGCAATGGATTCAAAAGTGAGCCTGTCAGATTTGTTAATCATTAGATATTACAGAATGATCAGAAGGGGTAAAATTGTGCAAAATGAAAAAAGTCAAAAGCAAAGATGAAAATTCCCAAAAATTGACTAACTCTGGTAAAGATGGGCGTCGCTGGAGGAGATAGGCGCTCAAGCTTTTGGGGCCCTAAACTCAACTTTCAGATGATGTTACCCCCAGAAGACCCCTCCTGAAATCATTCAAGCTATCCGACGAACCCAACCATCAGTCCATCTGAGCTCCGGATCATTCGAAATAGCAACATCATCTGAAAGAGAGGAGATAAACATGAAACTTGAGAAAATGTGAAAAAATGGTAAGTTTGGTGAACATGGGCGCCCCTGGAGAAGATAGGCGCCTAGGGTTTCGAGGCTTCAGATGGCAGTATCAGCAGTTGCAGTCACCAGAATCATCTTGTCACATTTTTCCAAGCTATCCAATAGAGCAGTCAGCCAGCCGATCTGATCAATTTAGCTCCTGGAATTGAGAATTCACTAGTAGATCAAAAAAACATAGAAAGTTGAAATTTTGAGAAAAATGACTAACACTGGTGATCATGGGCGCCCCTATAGGAGATAGGTGCCCAACATTTTGAGGGGTCAGATGAAGCTTTTATGAAAAGTTTTCTCCAAGAAAACTTCGTCAGATTTACTCCAGCTCTATCGTGAGATCCTCCGTTAGTACATAGGATTCACTGAGCACCCAAAAATCGAGGATCAAATAGAGGTTAAAAGTTAAGAAAAGGTTGAAATTCCAAGAAAAATGGCTAAGTATGGAGAGGAAAAGCGACCTAGGAGGAGATTGGTGCCCAAGGCACAATGCCTTAGTCATTTTTCCAAGTTTTAATCATTCAACATTCAAACAACGTCTACATTCGATGAACCTGCCCGGGATAGATTCCAAAAGTTTTAAAACAAAAAGAAAGCAAATTTTTCTCAAACCTCAACTTATTTAAGAGAACTTTTGCCTTTCATTATTCATTTTCGCAGGTTGGTGTCAAGAGCAAGAAGATTTTCCCTTTTTCTTCAACGAAGATTTGAATACCCAAACAACATGCTTTTTCGGTGTTCTTCGTGTTTCCGAGATCAGCAAGCAAGGAGGAACGCTTTTTCATGCTCCAAACTCCTAGGGCATTGCTTTTTCAAAACAACCACTCAGCTTTTTCCATTTTTGATCACATGGGTCTCTCTACTTTTTCGTCCATGTGAACATTGAGAAATTTTTCCCTCTTCTAGAAACTGCTTTTTGGCTTCTTTTTCAAGATGGATTTAGCTTTTTCAGTTTCTGAGCATCTGGGTCCCTCTGAAACGTGATTTTCTACAAAACCCATGTCTCAGCTTTTTTTGGAGAAATTGCTTTTTCAAGGCAGATCAACATTCTATTTTCAGCAGCATTCTTCACTCGAAATCAGGAAACCAATCGGTTTTTGGCGGATGTGATCGAGATATAAAGCAGCTTTCCTAGCTTTCTTTCTATTCTCGTCTTAATTCTTATTCATTCTTTTGAGAAGAGAAAGAAAACAATTGTAATAGTTGGCATTTTCTATTTTTGATGCTTTCTTAGTTGTAGATGCTTATCTTCTTTAGGTTTAGAAATAAAGTTTGCATGTTGGCAAGTGTTAGTTGTAAAAGCTTGGATATTTTAGGGTTCCCTACTTCTCTGCTTAGTTATAAATAAGGGCAGTCTTGCCCATTTTTCTTTAACTGTGCTTGTGATAACAAATTGTTGAGCCTATGCCTTCAAGCTGTTTATCGATTAGTTTCAGTTCACTTTGCGTTAAGAGCAAGTTTGCATGCCTCTTTTAGCTGCAAATCCTTGTTTAGTGCATGTGTTTTGTGTCAAGTGTTGATCTGGTTTGATCGCATGTTGCATGTTTTTTGCTACAACTTGTTGTCTTAGAATTGTAATCTCTTGTGCCCGAAGTTTGAGAAAATAAAGTCTTGAGCGTGCTTTGTTGCCCCGATATAAAGTCTTAGATTTCCGTTTATTGTGAAATGCTTATATGATCTCCTTTTTAGCTTGCATTGAAATTCAGTAGATTTATGTTGGAAAAAGTTTATCTAAGTATCTGTGTCAAAGAATCAATCTTGTTCATTTCTAACTCTCTTGCTCTGCGTTTACTTTAGAGGCTAAAAACATCATTAGCGTAAGTTAGTTGTAGTTGATAGTTTTATTTAAAGAGAAAACCTCAACTGCAACGTTAAGAGTTCTATAACCTTGTGTTCTCGTAGCTGAAACAAAAAGATAGGAAAATTAGCTTTAGTTTACTTTCTTTTAGCAAACTCAGCAAAACAGGGAGCTTCCCCTCCAAATTTGAAGAGAAGTTTACTGCACATAGCTGTCCATTTCCAAAACGCATTCTAGAGGTGCGATTTGAAACGCCAACAAGCTGTACAAAAACATGATGAAATGGTGGGAAACATATAAGTGAATTAAATTGACACACAACTAAAATAGCTATTTTGTAATTAATGGTTTATTAAACCTTTATTAAACCTGTCAAGTTGCATTCCTCCAAACAACATTTGAATGAAAATCATAAAATGGATCACTATCTATAATTACATATTAAATAAATTTACATACAAATTTGCGACATGTTAGTACCAAAATTAGTACTCTTATGAATTTTTTCCTGTGGTCAAGATTGTAGTTAGTAATTATATAATTTTTGTCATGTTATTAATGCCAGTTAAGTATCCTTTCCATCAATCACCAAGTTGTCAGATGTTGGTATACTTTGCATACTTTGGAGTCGTTGCTTGCTTTCAATCTTGTTCTTCATCAACTGCTGTTATAAGTATTGCATTTCTTGTTTTAGATCAAGCCAACTGTTGATGTGTATCCAATATCCATTGATCTCTCTTTAAATTATTGGAAAATATTCACATTTAAATTCATGTTATAGTTTAGCTGCAAAAAACAGAAAACCTTGTGGTTAGATATGTACTTTCAATATTGTGCTTCTATCTCTGAGATCAAAAGATAGATCTAGATTGTTTTTATCATTTTGTTTACATGCAAAACCCCCAAAAGTTATTTTTACAGTGTGCATAATCTCTAATCTAGTTTTACTTGTTTTAGATTTCAAGAATAGGTTAAATCAGCTTCCCCTACTAATGCAAAGAGGATTTGCCTAAAACACTGTTTCATATTGTGTTGTCACAAAAGTGACAAATTGAAATGTTAACAGTACAAGTGGGCACCACACAAGGAAAAGTGTAGGAAGTCAAGACTCGACTCATAAGGTTCAGAAGTAGCCGACATAGGAGGGCTCCATGGACCTGCTAAATGATGCTTAATTTTTTTAGGAGAGACCTGCAATCCTGGTGCATGGAGAAGCAATTACAGAGCCTTTTTTAACCTGGCTATGGCACTTTCTGAATAGGAATGCCCCTCTCATTCTTACCAGCATATCATGAAAGTAGAAGATGAGCTTTTTTAACCTGGCTATGGCACTTTCTGAATATGAACGCTCCTCTCATTATTGCCAGCATATAATGAAAGTAGAAGATTAGATCAAGAAGCAAGCCTTTCACATATGAAAAAATGAAAAACCAAAAGATTTATATATGACATTGCATATAAGAGGTGCTAAAAACCAGTAATATATCTTTGTATAATAGTTTATTGACAACAATATCCTGAAACCAAGCTACAAATTTTGGATAATTGAAAATACTTAATCATTAAGGTATAGGTACACCCAAATGTGATTCATAATCTGGATCTGAAGATACTTGAAAAATGGTTGCACGTGATGAAATGCTGGGGAACATATTGTTAAATAAAGTCAAGATAGAGCTAAAATAGCTGTTCCAACATGCCTTCAAGGCTACAAATGCAAACTAGCCTTTTTGCTAGTCAAATGCCTTAGTTTATTTTAGAAAGCAATACAAGATCTTTTAAACAATATAACCGAGAAAGAGCTATCACACTTTCTGAATAAGAATGCTTCTCTCATTATAGCCGTCATATTATGAAAGTAGAAGATGAGATCAAGTAGCAAGCCTTTCACAGAGAGTCAAAATTGGCAGCCAGTGACAGCATTTGTATCAAAGCCAGTACCCTTAGTAAAGCATGAATTCCAGACTTCTGATTAGGAGAATTCTGACTTCAAAATGAAAAAAAACAGATGATTTATAGATGACAATGCATGTAAGAGGTACTAAAAACCAGTAATATATTTTTGTGTAATAGTGTATTGACATCAATATCTTAAAACCAAGGTAAGAATTTTGGTTTGTTGAAAATACTTAATCACTAGGGTATACATACACCCAAATGTCTTTTGTAATCTAGATCTGAAGATACTTGAAAAATGGTTGCACGTTAGGTTCTCAAATGCATATGAGCATGACAGTCTTCAAGAACTGTCCAGATTTCAATTGATTTTTTGTTCCTCAAATGCCACCCGGTAGTCCTCTACAAGCATTTCTCCTATTATATTGGTTGTGTTCTAAAAAAGATGATGAAATGGTGGGGAACATATTGTTAAAAAAAGTTGAGACAAAGCTAAAATATTTGTTCCAAAATGCCTAAAAGGCCATCACGAGGCAAACTAGCCTCTTGGCTAGACAAATCTCTTCATGAGAAAGCAATACTGTTGAATTTGATCTTCTGAACAAAATAAATATCAATAGCATAAAGTTCTATGCCTACTAACTATTTCTCATACATGAATGCGCATATTTTTCTTACAGAATTTCTTATCTATGTTACATAAGAACCATAGAGAGGGAACATTTCCTCCACTCAGAATGGGTGATTAATATTATATAAATGGGTTCTTCAAAATTTGACACTTTTTCATACTTGCCAAAAGAAGTCCTACTTACTTGCCAAAAGAAATCCTCTAGCTGAAACAAATTCTCTATAGGTGGCGTGGATCGAAGGGCTGAAAGAATCATTTCTGTTTCAATAAAGAAGCAATGCACTACAGAATCCGCAATCAAGTCACACATGTGTGGCTTTCCAGTTAAGGCTTCATAAAGTCCCAATGTGCTTCCGTGGGAAAAGGTTGGGTGTAGTAGATGTCTATCTGCAATACTCTTACTTTTCCACTGTATAATAACAGTTTTTATCATATTAGTTCTGAGAACACTAAAAACAAGTCAGGTGTCTACTTGTAGATATTGAGAACTATCATGGAGCACAATCTACAAAATAAATTTGGAGATAGAATAAAAAATTATCGAGGGTTAAACATGAATGGTGACAAAGAAACATGCTTTTTTGCTGATTAGCATTTTTATCTTACTCGGACAACTCCATTGGCAATAAGCCATATCCCATCAGGTTTAGAACCCTCCTCATATAATATGTTTCCCCGCAGCTTCATAAATTCTTTTGCAGCATTTCCAAGAGGCTCAGAAATGAAAGAAGGCAGAGCTCCCAGCAAAGGATGACTGCTTAAGATCTCCCTTACAGAAGGCATCTGAACTGATGGAGGTTTTCTAAGAAGCTTTTTCAGATCAGTCTGCAAATTGAAATACATTGCTTAAAGGATGTCCTTTAAATTGTACTATGGTCCTAATAGACAACAATGTTAAATAGCACCTCCATCTATGATAGAATTAGGCAGGAAGGAACATAAAAATAAATTAAAAAATGACAGAATACTGAGATGCATTTGAACTTAGAGGTTACCTGTACAGCATCATGGAGTTGACTCATCTCTTTTGCATCCAATAAACCAGACTTCTCAAGATTTTGAACATACTCACTAAGATGTAGTAAAACAGAGTATGTTACTTGCTTTGTTTTCAAAATGCGTAAAACCTGAAATTAACCATAACAATTGTCTCAGACACAATACCACTAGGTAGAGAGCCATTTCCTTGCAATCAATGGTCAACATAGTAATCACTAGAATACATCCAGATTTGAATAAATGTTATGACAGGAAAATAAAATTTAAACAGAAAATATGTTGCTGTTGAGAAACCTCGGGGAAGTTAAGTCGAACATCTTCTAGAAATTGCTTTGCTGGCTCCCCTTCTGCTTCACTTTCTTGAATTATTATCTTAGCAACCTCACTCTCTCCTGCATGAACCATTGTGTTAAGAGCCAAATATCAAATGTATAAAAATAATCTTGAATTGTAACCAAAATGCACAAGAATGATATATATGGTGGGTACAACATACCTTGATCTCCATTATACTCATAAATAGAAATACCCTTAAGGTAGGGTTACACCATAGAATGTTCCTTAGGAAAGAACAACTCCAAGAAATCTGCTGCTATGAGAGTGGAACCTGCTACACTCTTCTATATTTACTACTAAATACAAGTGACATGTATCAGTAGTTTCTCATCTAATAATCCCAAAGTTAGGAAAAATGCTTATCCCACCCCAATATACATTAGACTTACTAAATTACCAGTTATATGTTCTTCTACATGTTACCCATTTTATGTAATACACATTACTCGTTTGGCCCATCCTATCTACACATGGATTTTGTGTATCACAAGTTTGGTACTCCATAATCCCAGCTACATCATAATATCTAAATATATATTGGCAAGGATTGGTTTTGTTCATTTGTCCTTGGTATTTTTATGAGTTTTGGACCATTTCTTATATTTTAGGGCTAAGTAATTGTTCCGGCCATTGCAAAGCCCGAGTCCCAATCTGTTAATGGATGATAGCTTCGGTCAGATATGAATGACAGTGATGCAAGTATCATTGTCATTCATAAGTGATCGAAATTATCATTCATGTTATGATATTTCTAAAGGAAACATTTAAAATCAAAATTATGAGCATTCATATAAATTCGATCATTCCCGTGATATTATATTCTGCATTTATGTGAAATCGGAATTCTCTTATGTCATCTGCCATCTTGTAGAAGGGAGTATCTGTGTTAGTATATACGTAACTAATGGTAAACAAACCTGTCACAAGCCGCACCCTAAAGGACGCGTCCCATGAGTGGACGTGTCTCCACTCGTGGAGACACGTCCTTTCATGAGGCGTGCCTCTTAGGGGTGGACTCTTACCTTATTTATGGTGGTTCCTCATTCAATATGCAAACATAGAAATCGGACAATGTTCTGCAATCAGCACATTCAATAAATAATTCATATCTGGAAATCGAAACCTGAAGAATCGAAAATCTGAACATAGAGAATAAAATTTATTTGTCTTAGGAAGTTTCTCATACAGTTTTCTTGACTTCAATTCAATCTTAGTATTGTATTAGGATCCCTTTAGTGAACAGATTTGATTACATTTACATGGTATCAGAGCCACGTTGTGTGAATCCAAATCAAATCTAAAACCAGATTGCTCAAGGAATTCATATTTTCTAAAATCGAATTCACATTCTTCATAATGTCAACTATGATCAGATTTGAAGATCGTCTTGCAGGAGCAGATAACTTTACATCATGGAAATTTAGAATCATGATGATCCTAAAAGAGAATAAACTAGACTCACTTGTGAGAGAAAATACAAGGGAACCTGAGGCTGAACCTGAGAAAAGTCAATGGATTGAAAACAATGAAAGAGCCATGAAAATCCTTGTAGATGCAGTGAGGGGTCATATAGTGCCTATCTTAGCAAAAGATGAAACTGCATACCATATGTACAAATCTCTTGAGAGTACTTATGAGATCAACAACACCTGTAGGACTCTAGCATTAAAAAGACAAATCAACAATGCCCAAATGAACAAAGGGGAGTCCATTAATGCGTACTTCATGAGGATTATTGAACTTAGGGATCAATTATCCACAATTGGATATCAGATTGACAACAAAGAGTTAACCCTAATTGCACTAGGAGGCCTACCAAACTCATGGGAGTCATTTGTTCAAGGAGTAAGTGCGAGATCTAAACTCCCTAAATTTGATAGGCTAAGAATTGACTGCCTTCAAGAAGAAACAAGACTCTCCACTAAGGAAAATAAACAGAAGAACATAGATGAAGACATTCATGTACTCAACACAACGTCTAATAAAAGGAACAAGAAAAACTCCTACAAGAAAGGATATTTTAAAAGAAAGAGAAATTCCCATGGAAAGGAATCTTTTAAAAGGAAAGACATCTCTCAAGTACAATGCTTTAGATGTGATCAATATGGTCACTATGCAATGAAGTGCCCTGACAGATCTAAACAACATGCATCATTTGCCAAAGTAGGAAAGACAAATTCAGATCATGAATCTGAAGACCTTGTGTTCTAAAAGGACAAATGGACTTAGAGTTACCCTTATGGATGGGAAAATTCTAGCATGGTCTAAAACTCAACTATTAAGAAAAACTATTGGTGTAAGATTAGGGGACCTTGTGTTCTAAAAGGACAAATGGACTTAGAGTTACCCTTATGGATGGGAAAATTCTAGCATGGTCTAAAACTCAACTATTAAGAAAAACTATTGGTGTAAGATTAGGGTACCTTTTATGCACCTAAGTCTAAAATAAATAAATAAAAAAACCATCCCACGGAGGAACTTGTAAAGGTTGTGTCTTAGAAAAGAAAATAAAACCTTAAAGGCGTACAATAGAAACCTACATTTTAAGGAATTCTGCATGAGTGCTGGAATTAAGAGGGAGTTCACAAGTTGCTTGACCTAAACATTAAAACCATTCAAGAGCGCAAGAAGTACGAGTGAAACAGAAACCTATTTCCCTAGGATACCTGAAATGGAACCTGCTCCTGAGATTCAGAGGGAGCATCCTGAGGAAATGCCACTTGAATCTCCTACCACTTCAAATGAGGACACAAATGACATTGGCAGAAAGAGACCACTTTGGGCAAGGAAGATGATCAAAGAAGCAGAGGATCATGCAACACCTAAAGGAACGCTCAAGGAGAGTAAAAGACCTAAACGTTTCTCTAGCTATGTTGCCCTAATGAACAACATCATAAACTCTGAACCTGCCAGTGTTACAGAAGCCTTCAGACATCAAGCTTGGAAGGATGCAATGATAGAGGAGTACCAGTCCATACTAAAGAATGATGTATGGGACATAGTGCCTAGACCAAAAGAGAAATCTGTTGTTTCTTCTAAATGGCTCTTCAAAATCAAGCATGCTGCTGATGGCAGTATAGAAAAACATAAAGCACGTTTCGTGGCTAGGGGTTTTTCTCAAAAGGAAGGCATTGATTACGAAGAAACATTTGCACCTGTTGCCCGTTATACATCAGTAAGAGCAGTATTAGCCATTGCAACAGCTAAAGGATGGAAGATCCATCAAATGGATGTGAAAACTACTTTCCTGAATGGAACCATTGAAGAGGAAGTCTATCTGGAACAGCCTGAAGGTTTTGTGATACATAAATCTAACTCACATGTGTGCAGGCTCAAGAAAGCTCTCTATGGACTTAAACAGGCTCCCAGGGTCTGGTATGAAAGAATTGATAGCTATCTCTTGGGATTAGGATTTTCCAAGAATGATGCTGACTCCAATCTCTACTTCAAGGTAATCAAAGGTGATATGCTTATAATTATTTTGTATGTTGATGACCTGCTGATAACAGGAGAAGATCACCTCATTGCTCAAGGGAAACAAGATCTAATCTCTGAATTTGACATGAAAGACTTGGGTATTCTTCACTAATTCCTCGGTTTGGAAGTATGGCAGAAATCAGAAGGTATTATACTAAATCAAGGGAAGTATACTATTGACATTTTGAAAAGATTTGGAATGTTGGACTGTAGACCGATGTCTACACCTATGGAAACCAACCTTCACAAATTGAAAGAAGCAGCAGCAGAATCCAAATGTGTAGATCCGACCCTTTACAGACAGATGATTGGATCCTTGATGTATCTAGTTAACACCAGACCTGATATTTGCTATGCTGTAAATGCCCTCAGCCAGTTCATGTGTGAACCCAAGGAAATTCACTTGATGGCTTTAAAACATATTTTTAGATATCTTCAAGGCACCATTGGATATGGTCTTCATTACAAGAATGATCCACTAGATCTACATGGGTACTCAGATTCAGATTGGGCTGGAAGTGTAACTGATTGAAAGAGCACATCAGGATGTTGTTTCAGTTTGGGATCAGCTATGATCTCCTGGATTTGCAGAAAACAATCGTCAGTTGCACAGAGCTCAACAGAAGCTGAATATATTGCAGCCTCAATGGCAGCAAGAGAAGCAGTTTGGCTTCCTAAATTGCTTGTGGGACTCTTTGGTGAGCCCTTGAATCCTATGATTATTCATTGTGATAATAAGAGTTGTATAAAGCTCTCTGTGAATCCTGTCTTTCATGACAGATCTAAACACATTGAGATCCCCTATCATTATGTGAGAGATATGGTGGAAAGGAAAGTGATTTAGTTGGAGTATATTAGTACAAATGATCAAACTGCAGACATTCTCACGAAGCCTCTCTCCTGGATCAAGGTAGAGCACTTCAGGCAGAAACTTGGTTTGGTTGAAATGTAATTTGTTATTTATGTTTGAAATACAAATTGTTTATAAATTGTACTAATATATAAAGATGTTTAATGTGTAAACTCTTTTGTCATGTGTGTGACTCCATGACTTTATGGGCCTACTCCCCCTGTGTGCATTATCGAAAGGTGACGATCTTTCTGATAATGAACACTTGTATTTGACATTGTAAAGTGACAACTCTACAATGATGAACTATCATGATAGATATCATGTGACTTGATATCTGTGGACATGTCATGATAGTATCTCTTGGACACCTTGATGGATATCATGAGACTTGATATCTGAAGGTCATTGTGATCCTTAAGAGATAATCATGGTGGATGATTATATCCGTGGATATGCCATGAATTATGGTAGACATCATGTGACTTGATGTCAGTGCACATACCATAATGAAGATGTGTATAGAGAATGTCATGTGACTTGACACTTTCAGAAGCATATCATATCTTCTGATATCACGAGTTAGGTGATATCACTTTTGGAAGTTATTCTTCCTAGTTAAAGAGGGAGTGTTGAAATAATGAAGATATGTTATGAAGAATGTCATGTGACTTGATAACTTTGAGATAACATATCATATCACGTGTGAAGGTGATATCTTGACTTATTTGATTTGAAATATCTTCCCTAGCTAAGAGGGAGTGTTAAATGGATGATAGCTTCAGTCAGATATGAATGACAATGATGCAAGTATCATTGTCATTCATAAATGATCGAAATTATCATTCATGTTATGATATTTCTAAAGGAAACATTTAAAATCGAAATTATGAGCATTCATATAAATTCGATCATTCCCGTGATATTATATTCTGCATTTATGTGAAATCGGAATTCTCTTATGTCATCCGCCATCTTGTAGAAGGGAGTATATGTGTTAGTATATACGTAACTAATGGTAAACAAACTTGTCACAGGCCGCACCCTAAAGGACGCGTCCCATGAGTGGACATGTCTCCACCTCTCATGAGGCATGCCTCTTAGGGGCGGACTCTTACCTTATTTATGGTGGTTCCTCATTCGATATGCAAACATAGAAATCGGACAATGTTCTGCAATCAGCACATTCAATAAATAATTCATATCTGGAAATCGAAATCTGAAGAATCGAAAATCTGAACATAGAGAATAAAATTTATTTGTCTTAGGAAGTTTCTCATACAGTTTTCTTGACTTCAATTCAATCTTAGTATTGTATTAGGATCCCTTTAGTGAACAGATTTTATTACATTTATACAATCTATTCCGGCCTAGGTTTGGGGTCCAAATCCGATTCTATAAGATGCCAGGGGCTGATTACCAACAAAGATCTGTAATAACTCGGACTAGTTGCAAACACAGTACATTATCACCAAATCCAATCCACTTAGATGTAAATAACATAGCAGTCACAGAACACAAAAAGAGCCTTGTAACAATAAACGATTCGTAGAAGATACGCTCAGATTTGATTATAGCAATACATGGGTTTAGGACAGTAGATATACTCCAGATCACGCAATAAGTGTATATATGTATTGAACAAGATATTTCCTGGATTCACATCAAAACTGGAAACACACACTCCCAACAATGTTATTAATTTGGTGACAATGAAGGTAACCCAACACAAGCTAGGCACAATAGTCGACTATCAATCATCTGATGTAAGCAACTCGAACAATAGGTAATAATGTCAAAATTCATAAAATTGTAATACGTAGCCCAACGACTAATTACCAAACAAAAATTACACCAACAACGACAATGAATATAGGAATAACCAAAGTCCTCCCATCAATTAGGAATGCGCTCGGTGCTCCAGAGTCCGACATTTGAAGTGACGATGGCAATTCCCGACAATTAACTCAGTGCAAATGATAAGCTGGCCTTGGTTGTCTATAGGATCTGTGATTGAAGTCTTTGAACGGTGCCTTGGCAATTCTCCTGTGTAAGAGCATGTTGTCCTCAGTTTTTGTAAAGCAAAAAATGGACAATCTATACAAATTTTTCTTTAAAATTCTTATTTTGGTTTCTCTAAATGCACGTTTCTCAAGGGAAATCGTGCCTTGTAGAATCTATAAGGTCATAAGTGGTTTTGATCTTTTTCGTTTTGGTTTTGGGGACTTTTTGGTTTAGTTTTTGTCTTTTCTTCCTCTAGTCGAGTTTTGGGCACCTCACTGCAAGTTTGGGGGTTTTGAGTTCCTAAATGCAAGTGATATTTTCATTTGCAATCGGGCTCTTGAGACCAGATTTTGCATAAAGGGCTTTTAAAAACATTTTTATGTTTTAAAAAGTGGTCACTTGTAATCGGACCTTCAAGACCCGATTGCAAGCAAAGGTTTCAAAGTTGAGTTTTTAAATGACTTGAAATCGGGTCTTGGAGGTCCGATTACAAGTTCGAAATAAAAGCTTTTTGCTCTAAGTTACTTGTAAAAGGTCATTAAAGACCCGATTTTAAGAGTTTGTGCTTTAAGTTACTTGTAAATGCTTTTTAAAAGCCCAATTACAAGCTTGGGAGTTTGAAATCTTTGGGGGAACTTACTTTTATATCTTTGGAACCCGATTTTGATTTTGTCTCTTCATTTCTTGTAATGGCATGTCTTCTCAATCCATCTTCTTCTTTTTGCTTCTGCATTTTCTAAGGAGAGAATTTATTGCCAAGTTTGTAGTATTCAAAGAGGAGTCTTTATTTCGTTTTATTTATAAGTGTTGATTTCGAATCAAGGATCCTCAAGTTTGCTTTTGAGCTGTGCGTTTCTTCTCTTTAAGGTACATAGTTTGGTTTTTCTCTCTTTTTTTTGTTGAATCTTATTTTCTAATGTGTTTTTATTTCTTCTTTCTCTTCTTTTGGTGTCTTCAAGGTCACAAATGGGGATTGTGTTTGCAAGAATGCGTGAATGCAAATTAATCACATCATTTGCTTGCTTGCAATCGGGTCTCTAAGACCCAACTACGAGTAAGAATGTATAAAGTTCCTTTATCATGCTTGCAATCGGGTTTTCTAAATCAGATTGCAAGTATCCATTGCTTCCATTACGTCATACATCTCGCTTACAAAGTTCTTTTGAAATGCTTTCATCATGTCATTTCCCCATCACTTGTAATTGGGTCTCTAAGACCCGACTACAAGTATGCACTACTGAAAAATACTCATTACTTGCAATCGGGTCTACAAGTAGACTTGCAATTGACCTCCCCAGATCTGATTTTCTTCCAATCGCTGTCCAAAGCATATTCGCCAAGCATCTTTGAGTCATGACAAGTTATAAGTTCAAAACCCAAGCAAGTTTCGGTGGAAATATTAATTTTTAAGATTTTGGCATCATGGAATCACCCATAGCTACTAAAGATGTTCTTACTCTTTTGAGTTTTCATCACAGTGTTTCAGATTCTTTTTCGATGACGGAAGAGCCAACATCACCTCCAAACAAGAAAATGAAATCTAAATATGATAAATATTTGAATGAAATCGCTCCCTCTCAGGTGGTTTCTTTCATTGATGAGATTAGAGACACGGAGATCGGGCATGTTGATATGTTTGAGTTTCTAGAAAGAACGAAGGGTTCACCGACTCATGGGATGCAGTTGCTTCTCAGAAGTTATATTCATTTGGTTTCTTCATTCCCAGTGGCTGCCTTAGAACCTGAATTTGTGCTTGCATGTGCTGCTCATTTTGATCAAGAAACAAGGACAATCAAGGACGAAGATGGGAATGTCATTATAAGTTTGGATGCTGAGACAATTGAAAAGATCTTCAAAGTACCTGCAACTCCTTTGTATGCTAAGATCACAATGAAGAATGCTATGGATCACTATAATCAGAGATCAGATTGCATTAGACATATTAATGCTAAGTGGTTGAAGACTCCTTGAACTTGCTTTTCCAGATGGCCTAAGTTGTATCATTCTGACTTCATTGAGGAAGTAAGTGATATGATCACACTTCTCAGCAGGATAGCAGGTTTGAAGCACTCCAATGTGTTTGAAATTTGGATGTACAAGTACATCGTGGTTATGAGGAAAGGGCAGTCTCATGTTTTCTGGAGAGAGTTAATCAATGATAACTTGTGTAGACAATTGGCACAAGTTCCTACTACCTTCACTTTTTATATGAATTCATTCTTGGTGTATATTGTTGCATCACTCAGATAGTTTCCTAGTCTTTCTACCAAGGGTAATAAATTGTTGGTGCCAATATGGGAATATTATGATCAGTTGACTCTAAAGCCTAGTAGGCTTCATTATAGGAGAGTGTAGGATGCTTTCTTTGGTCACTTTATGTGTCTCTTTGATAAATCACTCAAGAATAGAAGAGTCTCTGAAGCAGCCTGGAAAAAAGTGAATGAGTATGGTTGTTTGTTTCTGCAGTTCCCCACTTTCACTTACATGAGAGTTGGATGTTTTGAGCGACAACCATACATGTTACCCCGATATCCCACTGACAAAATCCTTTTGATGGAATTGGTGAGACAGCTAATGGTGGTTCATGCTATACAACTTGCCAATCACAAATTGGGTGTTAATATCTCTTCACACAATCCATTGCAGATTGGTCGATATTCTATAAACACTTCTCAAAGAGCCAAGGCAATGGAGGTTGAGCTTCAAGAAATCAAGTTAATTTAGTTCATTGCAAGGAAAGATTTCGATTACCGAGGGATGAAAGATAAAATCAAGAGAGCCTTTGCTCATGTTCATCGCTTTGAAGATATCTGGGTTGATCTTCATACCAAAGAAGAAATAAGAAGAATAGCTACAGTAGGCTTACCTTGGAGCAGATTGTAGATCTTAATTTAACCAGAATCCTTGAAGGGATGATGGATGATGGATGATGGATGATAGAGAAATCCTAGATCCAGAGGACATTGAACAAAGAGTTGCAAAAGCTCCTCTCTCGTCCCCACAATGGTCTAAAAAGGAGTATGACTCTATCCTTGACCGTTTTCAGCCCATCCTCACTAATACCAATGCTTGGTTGAAGGATAATAATGTCAAGATTATCAAGATCAAAGGTGAAGCGGAAAATGATTTGGCTGGACCAGCTGGGCAAAGGTCTGAAATCATAGTCAAATCTAAAGAAGGTGCTTCTTCTTCTGGTACAAGAATCAAGTTAAGGGTTAGCAGAGCTTACGTAATCCCTCCACCAGAAGTATCAATGAAAGAGAAGGAGACATCACAGGTGTAGGTTCATGTTATTGATGCTGAAAATGATACCTCTGAGGAAAATACAGCAGAATCACCTCCTTCAGTAGTCTCAAATTCTCCTCATGCGGTCATCCCTCAAATGACCATGTATATTGACACAGATGTAGATTCTTTTTCCATTGTATTTATAGATCCTGTGAAACCTAGTACAGCTACTGGTGCTAATGTGGAGTTACCTATTGGAACTACTCATGAAGACTTGGAGAGAATTTTTGATGATAATCCTGTTACCCGGAATTTGTATAGTTACTATTCTAGTAATGCTTAGAGCATTCTGATTGTAAGGAAGGTTTTGAATGAACAAATGTGATTGAATTTTGTTGACAATATGAAATCCTGTTTACATGTTATGTTTGGCTCATTCTGTATTCTTGATTGATGTTATTCTTGAATAAAACAATGAATAGAGGAAAATAATTAGTCTTGTTTTATATATTTGATTTATATATATATACTGCAAATATTGTGAGCATTTGACTGCCGTGGTTTTGTGCCATGGATGCAGGAACAGGAGCTATTCCTCCAGGTGGAGGGGAAATATCACTCAGGAAGAGGAACTTGGTCGACTAACCGGTAAAGTTGATCGTATGAGCATACACACACTTCACTGAGGATTTTAGGAACTGAGTCAGATTAAGTTGTCATGATAAGTCATCCTTAGGCTTAGGAGTTATGATTACTTCTTCATGCTTTATGAGTGGTGTTCCTTGATTGACTGACTTACTGTTCTGTGAGCCTTGTATGTGAAATGTGAACTGATAAGTTACTGATGCCTGGAATTTACGGTTAAATGTATAAATACGTGTTTATGCAATTACGTCCATTAGAGGTGCTCTGACTGGCCTATAATACACGTAATTGGAGATTTGAAAATAAACATGTATAGATATGTTTAAGTGTAAACTGGGTAAGTTAATTAATATATTTAATAATATATTTAATATCGATGTTATTATAGTTTTATCGGTAATATAATATATTAATATATCTAATGTAATATTTTGAATATTATATAGATATATTTATATATTATATATTAAAAGAAAGGTAAGTTAAAAACTATAATAATATTGTATTAAATATAATATAAAATATATTAATATATTTTAATGAAAATATTAAAATATCTAAAACTTTGGAAAGATTTTGTATAAACTATAAATCTTTGGCATTTAAATTTACATTTAGCTTATAAAGGAATTTGAGTTTATTTACCTTGGAAATAAAGGTAATAAAACTTTCATAGTCTTTGGTAAATACTTTGCAAACCATACAAAGGAATTTCGAAATATTGAAATACTTGGAAAATATAAAAGGAAAAAGAATTTCGAAATGCTGAACTATAGACTGTTTAAAAATGTAAAGTTAATATTTGAGTAAAATCGCGGATTTCTTCATGGGAAGAAATCGCGCGACTGTTAAACCAGAAAATAGTGGAAAACCATGGAGAATAATCCGCGCCCAGCTCGCGTAGCTTAGACCTGGTCGCGGATGCTTGAACGCCACCGGTCTGGGACGCGTGGGTGGAAGGAGACATGAACTGTGTGTGCGTAAACCTTGACGTTTTCTGCAGCATAATCCAAACGCCATTTGTTCTTCAAGTTCGCCATTTTTAAGGGCTTTTTCCTGTACGTGGTTGATCCACGAATTTGGCATGTGATATGTTGAAACATTCTTGAGAAATTATGAAGAATCATCAACTCTTTTGCTGTGTGACTGCCACTGCGAATTTTGACATTTTCAAAATGAGAGGTGTCGAATTCTCATGCCTACAAGGTAGGAAACATGAGAATTCGAAACCTATAAATAGGTTCTCACTCATTGTTGAAAGACACTCAATCTTTTCATTTCACTCTTCTTGCCTTGGAAAATTCGAAATACAGTGCTGTGGTATTTCTGTGTTTTGGAATTCAAATTTTATAAAAGCCATTGTCATTCTATGAGAGCCATTGCCATTTTTATGAAAGCCATTGCCATTTTTGTGAAAGCCATTGCCATTTTGTGAAAATCATTTGCAATTGAGACAGTATTGCTGAGAGACAGTGTTGCTGAGAACACTTTTTGCATTTACCTGAAAGTAGTTTTTGCTTAAGTTAAGAGAAGGCTGCGAAGGACGGTGGAGCAGGGATCGAAGTCACCGATCAAGCTCATACGCAAAAGGAAATCAGGCATGAGATATATGTTGATAGATTTTCTGTTATTTATTTTAAATTGCATGATTAGATTGCTTGATTATGTCTTGCTTTATGAAAAAAAATAAAAATAAAAAGAAACCTCTATGTTCTATGAAATTGCTGAATTGGGAATAGTTTAATTCCTTAGAAAAGGCTTATTGAATTTAATAGATAGCTTAAAGAGCTGGTCAAATTGGGGAATAGTTTAATTTCCTTAGAAAAGCTTTTGAAATAGCTTAGAGAACTTGATGAATTGAAATAACTTAAAAGCATGTTGAAACGAATCATTTGAAATCATAGATGAATTTGAAAAGGGAAATATTTGTTTTACTTTTAGTAAAGTACCTTATAATTTGTATTGCTTGAATATTGTTTGAATTCCTTAAGTAAAGGAAAGGGATTAGTTACTAAATACTAGGACGAGGGTGGATTCAGAACCAAGGTAGTCTAAAGCTTTAGAGTTAAATAGGTTAACTAGAGAAAGCTACGTACTCCATGGATAGAGATTTCCATGTTGGGAAGTACCAGAGGGACCCCTTGTTGACTGTACTCCATTTCCTGTTTAAGTAGTTGAAGTAGGAAGTCTAGGGTGATTGACTACCCACTGAAGGACTCAACCTACGCGTAGGATAAGGCAGCCTTAAGTCAAACCAAACCTGACTTAGTGCAAGTGATAGATGACCGTCAGTATAAGTACTGCCGAAATGCTTTGGCCAAAGTAGTGTAGTATACCTAACGTCCACTTAGACTGTGAGACGAATTACACTGTCAGTTCACAGTAATCCAGGTTACATGCTAGATTGAGATTGTGAGGACACAAGGATTTAGTTATGTAGGATTACACACTATGCTCAGTTGGTCATACAGAACCGGTTACCCAACCAATCTCCTCGAAGAAGGGAGGGCCGTCTACTTAACAGTAAACGTGCGGGGGACCGCAATATAAGTCCGTGGTTGGTGGAAAAGCACCTGAGTGATGTTTCCCCTCCACCTTAAGACTTCTGATGAACCAAGGTTTGAAAGGGAAGATCCTGGACAGTCTTATTCCTATTTGCTCAAAAGCTTCCGAGCTATGTTTGAAACTTGTAAGATTCTTACCTTGCTTGTTATTTTGAAGAAAAGAAATCATGAAAGCGTACTCTGTTATTTACTTGGAAAATAGAACAATGATGTATCATGTCTTTTATTTCTTTATGATGAAATGTTCAATTAGAATGAAAAGAAAAGTTATTTACTTTGTCATTTAATTGTATTTCCTTGTATCTTATTAGTGAAATTAGAAATTTTTTGTTTACCCGGTTTTGGGGTTGTTACAAATCCCTCTTATGTGGCCATGTCCAGTATTCCTTTTCCTAAGGTTGATACTTCCGCCTTGAGTTTTGATAAGTTTATGACAGAAGTAAATCATGTGTTACCACCTGAGCAAAGGCCTGTTGCAATTCAAACAAAAACTTCTCCTAAGGTGACAACTATGGTACAGGTAGAGCCCGTTTCTTCAGAAACCACAGTTGCTCTCTCCAATGTAAACTCATTACAATTACCCCCATGGCTGAGTTCAATTACGCCATAAGGAAGAAGCAGGAAATCTCTCCTGATGTATTTGATTTCCAACAATTTGCAAAACCTAAATCCAGGGTTGTTAAGAAAGCAAAGAAAGTCTCATGGGTGGTGATAGATGAAAACAAAATGAAATATGCAAAGGTAGTTGAGCCATTGGTTGAGAAGCCACCTGAAGAAATGCAGTTGTCAGATTACAGGCTTACCAGGATTGAACTTGGTAAACAAACACATTCTGGTCTCATGCATGATGCCACGGATTAAGTAGCCTCATTGGTTCAAAAATATGATGAGTTACTGGCAAAGAAGAGTGAGTTCAAAGAGAAGAATTCACAGCTCATCACAATGATTCAGAAAATAACAAATTCTTCGGAGCAAGTTAATCCATTAACTTCCTTTACCTCTAAAGAATCAGTCAGACAATTGGAGAAGATTGCACAAAAGGCCAAGGCAGTTGATTCTTGGGTAGATTAGCTGATTGATCAAGGTACACAAGTGATTGAGAAGGCACTGCATATTTTGAGCATTGTTAGATCAACAAGGGTTAAGATGAATCAGACCTTGGAAGCTTTCAAACAAAGTCTGGATTCACTTGGAAAAGACTTAAAAATTTGGCATGAGATGGATCAAGTCAAGCTGGAAATTCTGAGCAGCAATTCAATAATATCGGGCAAAGAAAAATATATAGAGTTTGAAGAACTTATGACAAACAAGTCATTAGTTGTTGAAGACCTCATCAAATATGTTCAAGCTACACTTGAAATGAGTGACGAAGTTGAGCAAGACATACTTTCTAGTTTTGATAAAATGTCTTGTAAGATTCTCACGAAGGAGAGTTACTTGCAGCAGATGTGGTTATTTCTAAAATAACACCAAATCTTCGCCAAGAGCTGGAGTCAGAACAGTTTACTGTGGATTCAATTTATAGGTTTGTAAATCATTGAATGATATTTGATAAAATGCAAGTTGTCCTTGAAGAACACAGAGAAGCAACAGTAAGGTATTTTGATGTGATTCTTAAGACTGTTGCGGTTGCTAAGAACACTTTGGGTCTTGATTTTGATGAGTTGCAAAGAATTATCAGCAATTTCCAGTCCTTCAAAGCTAGGAATGAAATGGAATAAAAGTGTCTCGTGAAAATTTATCTTTATTTTATGTTTTTTGTTTTCGACAATTTACATGTAAAAGCAAATTTTGTAATTGCAAGTGTTTCTTTCACTCGCATTTTTGTAAAATGTAATTACATGTAAGGCAATTATAGGTTAAGTTAGATTAGGAGTGTAGTTGGAATAATTCATGGTGGTTGAGAGAATTTCTCAAGTTAGTTGGGATCCTCCCACCTTTTTCTCATGACTCCTCTCCTGTATATACTTGAGGGGGTTTATTGTAAAATCATCTTTTTGGGCAAGCAAGAAAATTCTGCAGAATTTTGTATTCATAAATACTTTGAGCTTTATAGTTATAAGTTGTTCTTATTCAAGTAATATCAAAGAGTTGGAATTTCAGACTTTGTGTTGAAGTCCTATTTTGCATCCATTGTGTTCTTAAGTCATTTTGGAGCATTTCTTTGTGATTGTTTGAAGATTGTGGAAGATTGCTGAAGAGAGTTTCACTCTAAATATCTGCAGACTTTGTGCTGTAAATGTTGAAGATTGAATTTGTAATTTGTAATTAGAAATTGAGAAGAATTGCAAGTCTTTGTGCTCGTAGTAATTCCCATTTGAAGTAATTCATAGGTGCTTCATACTTGCCGACTTTGTCCTGTTGTATGTTGTATATTATTCTTAGGTAATCATTCTAAAAGGGTAGATAGGATTTCAGATATTCAAGACTTTGTGCTTGGTGGTTGTTTTCCCGTCCCAGAGGAGGTGACAGAAGTCTTTGTGCTTTCAGGAAACTTCATTTCCTCTCTCTCAATTTCATTTCTAAATTGTTGTAATAAGTTTTCTTAAAGGTTGTTGTTACTTTTTTGTGAAGAGAAAAGAATCTAATCCTTCCTGAAAAAAGAGGAAAGATTGTTGTCCTACCCATATTAGTTTAAGTTAGTTAATAGGAAAGGGGGAGCCTTCCCTAAATTAGGAGAGTATCATACTCATACACTATGATTGAAACCACAATTCTGCATATCCTCAAGATATACAAAATTTTCAACCAACAGAGCAAAGTCTTCCAATAGTTCTGGGTGGTGACGCGACCCTGGTGGCTCTGCCACCATTCACTCGTTTACCCTATCCTCGCATATTCTACCTCAATGATTGGTTCAAACTTGCTAGGCCAACGGGAAGTCAACTAACAAAGTGCTTGCAAGGTGAAGAAATCAAAATTACCAGGAAGGTTTTCGTCTTACCTGGCAACCAGACTGCAAAAGGTTTTCGTCTCTAACAACCTGGATTTGAAATCCCTTTCCATCGTGATGCTTATTCACCAAAATGAGCCGGAATAAATAGCTGATTAGGGAAGCCTTCCCAAATGGGTTGGCCCATTACGTCCAAACTATTATAAATTTAAATATTTATTATTCAATAGTTTAAATTTAATTATTTAATATTATTTTAAATATTTTATTATTTTAATATTATTTTAAATATTTATTAAATGCAGATTAGTATTTAAAAATGTTGTACCCCAAATTAAAAAATTTGATACACTAAGGAATTTTGAAGAAATGGTCAAAAGTCTTGTAGAAAACTGTCAAAAAGGTCGAAAAATGGATTTTGCATGTTATGCATGTGGGTCAGAAACTCAAAATTTTCAAAATCTAAGGATCTGGGTCTGCTCAGAGTGACCTTGTCTACAAAACCCATATTTCAATTTTTTGGCCCTAAATTTAAGGAAATTTTCTAAAACTAGACTTTTTTTGGGTTTTCTTAGGTTTCTTCTCAAATGGATGCTGGCAAAATTTTCTAAAAATAGAAAGTCTGACTCCAAAGGTTCAAACTAATTTTGATTGGCTTAAAATACTTCCTCATCAGGCTGGTCCAATCAGAATCATCAAAAGATCAGTTTTTCTCTAATGGGTCTATTTTGCTTTTTTTATAAGCCAAATCAAGAGCTTCAGAGGTCATTAATTGAGGTTACTCAACTGCCAGGTGTCAAATTCAAGGTCTCAAGCAATGCACAGATCGAGAAACATCAAAATATGCTCGAGGAACAAAGAGCGAAGGAAGGAGGTTGAAGAATCTTGAAAACTGAGAAAATTTGACTAAGTCTGGAGATGTTAGGCATCCCTCCCTAGTCTAGGCACTTAATCATTCATGCCTTAGCTATTTTTCAGTCCCGAAAAATGCGAAACATGGAGAAGAATGTGACAAGCAAAGCAAAGTTGAAAAACTTGAAAATAAAACTAACATTGGAGAGTAAAGGTGCCCCTAGTAGCCAGGAGTGCCCTGGGTTTTAGAGGACCAAATTTAGAGATTAGGGTTTGCAAATATGATCATTGTCTTCAGAATTTTGCAAGCTTTGCAAAGGATACCTGTTGATGCGTGTTTTGTGACACACACGAACACAGAAGAATAAAGTGTCCGGAGATGCTCTATCCTCTCTTGATAAAAATCACCTTTCGTGCTAAGATTGCTAGATAGATCACAAGGTAATTCCAATGTTCCTAAGTTGGGGTGCGGATAGGCTCTGTGGTAGTATGAGGTTTGCTGGTAACCCAAGGGGGCATAGTATTTCAGTAATTTACTTTGAAAGCAAGGGTTTGAATGCAGTGTTGTATCCTTTTGGATTTTCTGATTTTGGATAAAAATAAAAAGAAAAGGAAAGGGGTGAGAAATCTTATGCTAATCCTAAGGAACTAGGAGATGGTAACGATCAAATGCAACTTAAAGGAAACCATGCTTTGCTTCGTCTCGAAAAACGACAACTACACGAAAGCAGGTGCAATCTTCTGGGATTTATGCTTGAGATTTTTCACTATAAATAACACCATCAATTCGAACAATATTATTCAAGTAAACGTTTTAAAAGCATTTATATCAAGAGCTCAGTCTAACTTTGCACATCAAATGAAAAGCATCCATTTGAAAAAAGTATGAGCTAAGTTACTTTCAATCCTCACCATCAATCTCTCGCTCCACTAACAAATAAATTTTAATCTATAACAATCCTATGAGAAAGAGCAAATATGCAACCATGCACCCATTTGACAATAAAGGTTTCAAAGCAACTCATGCAATTATGAATTTTATTATCTCAATGGTTTTCACAACAATTTCATACAACTCTTCTCTTACTTCTAAAAGAAACTAATTCTAACTCAAAATCTAATCTCTAATCCTCTGATAACAATTTTTCTGATTTCTTCCGATCGTTTGAAATGAAAAAGAAAGGGTACTTATAGAATTCCCCGATACAATGAATGGCCGAGATTGAAACAAAATCAAGGGCCCAGATTTAACACGAAAACCCTAATTAGGGTTGCCCAAAACATCGATCAGTTAACTGACAGATGAGTCACCCACTGGCGGTTGTATCCTTATCCACTCATGCAATGCCTCGTTCGACGAACCTAGACACAATGGCGCCAATCTCCTCGATGGTAATGTCTGGCAAGGTGCTGACATTGTATTCCAGCAGGTCCAAACTATCTGCACAATCAGCAAAGACAACTGCCCATTCTGATTCGTGCTGCAAGAAAGTACTACGGATATTCAGCAGGTCAAATGCTTTAGTCAGATTTTCGCCCAAAATTGGCATGATGGAGAAAATCTTTTGCACTTCCCTTTGCATATTATCCAGCCACAAGTCATTTTCTCGAACAATGTCTTTGTTCAATATATCTGCAGCCATATGAAAGATGCCATTTTGGATGCTCCTTACTTGCTCCTCGACCTTGATACTCTCTGCCTTAACCTTTTCAAGCATTTCCCTACGGGAGACCAATGCGCAATACCAGTTGCTGAAGTCGTAAGCCGCCCCAGCTGCAATAATCTTCTCGTCAATCAGCCTTTGCTTAGGAATTTTCCTTATATCACGGAGGCAAGGAATGATTCTGTCTTGCAAGTCTTGCAATCCGTCCCATGCCTCAGTCAAATTTGCAATCCTTGTGAGCAGGGAAGAAGTTTGCCCATGAGCGTGTACTAACTTCTCCACAAATGCCATTACCTCTCCCTCTTTTCTTGCCATCCATTCTTGTGTTTCCCTAGCAGTAGTTAGTTCTTTCTCAAGACTTTCTACCGGCTCTTGTGATGCATTTGAGAGCAGAGGGTTTGATTGGTTGCCTTGGTTGAGTGGCCTTGTCAAATGCCGGATATACTCCTTCAGGCGCTCAACCTCCATCTTATATTCCCTTTTTTTCTGAGTCTCCTTTTCTAATCTGGACTTAATGGTGGAAACGGAATTGTCCAGATCTTCTACTTCTTGCCCTTTGGTAGATGGACCAATATCAATCACAGTAATGGCATAATCGGCAGGAGTAATTTCATCCTACAGTTTCTCAACTGTCGGGACTGCAATTTGCACTGTGCGGTTACCAGTCTCATCTCTTTGAATAGTAGAGAATTTCTTGGCCGGTTTTTTCGTATTTACTTTCTCTAACCTTGCCAAGAAATCGTCAATATCATCTGCTTCTGGTGCTGCAACTGGTACCTTAACCTTAATTCTTTCCTTAAGCCAGTTTGGTATTGTAGGCTGCTCGACTCCATTGTCTTCACAGTCTGGAATATCCTGAATCTCTTGGATTTCTTGTGCCGGCGGGTCCTCATGAATCCCCCTTAGGGCTGAAATCATCCCTTCTTGGAAGTCGCCTTCCCTGTCATTCAGGTCCTCATCTGATTCACAAATCTCTGTGCCGGTTGGAGAATGGTGAAAGTCCTGCTCAATCTGCATAGGCTCCGTGTTTCCTTCAAGCACTGGTGAAGGAATTCTTATATTTCCCCATGATTCTTCTTCCATAATCAGTAGCTGCTTGATATTCCCAGATGCGGCTGAGTGAAGGGCCTTAGACTTCTTCAGGATCGGCTTCTCGCTTGTTGCCACTTCTTTGCCTTTCCTCTTCTTCGGGTTGATAGGCTCAATCCGTTCATTTTCCTGAGAAGCGCCAATATTTGAAGAACAAGATTCAGCTTCGCCCATTAAATCGTAGGTAAATGGCACACCTCGTTGCTTCAATGTTTGTACCCGCTGATCTACCCACCATTGTGAGTATTTGACCACTGGTCTCATAAGAGTTGTCAAATCACTTAACTCAGGCTCTGACCATTTGACAGGAGGGAGCGGCAATCCTTCATCATATCCTGGCTGTATGTACACTTCATCGTCATCTAGCTGGTCAGGCACACGGAAAAGTTCTGTTGTCCTGATCATGCTCAAGGATAACCTTGACCAAAGTCTTCTCCTTACTTCATACTCGTCAGCAGCATTTGCCCAAAAGTCTTCAAGGTCAACTCTATGCCTGTATTTCCTTCCGTTTACCATTCCCATGTGATTGAGTGGATCAAAATCCCCTCTGGACTTGTACGAGGTGAACGGATATAACTGTATTTCTATCCTGGCATTGTCTGCTGCCTGCGATGACGGACAGGATTCTACCATGTCTCCTATGAACAAGGGAAACGTGACAGCTGCTTTCTGCTTCGGTCTCTGGATATTCTGGAATGTTTCCAGTTGCCTGATTACTTCTAGTAAAATCATCTTGTCAGTAGGATAGATTGGCAACCTGTAAGGAGATTCCGTGAATCCCTGTATTCGGATGTACGTAAATCTTGGAAACTGGATGAACCAGGATCCGTATTTACTGATTAAACTTTTTGCTTCGGGTGTAAGTCTCTGATGCGTTCCTCCCTGCAGCACCCGAGTGATGTACATGAGGAAAGCGTTATGTGCCCTGCGCCAATGTGACTTCTCACTCAACTGCAATTGGGGATAGCAGTTATAAACTTTGAGCTCTCCTTCGTTGTTGCCGACTACACCTTTGCATATCAGACCGGTATATCGGTACGTACGAGCGAGTGAATACACAATATAAGAACCCATATGAAAGGATTCAGTTTTCTCCAGGTTGACCAATTGTTCATGAATACTATCACTGATCATCCTTGACCAGTTGATCATTTTTGTCCCAGCAGATACTTCATCAATGAAGTAATACATCCAACTTTCAAAAGGCGCTCCTTGAGGACTGCCTACTAGTCTGTTCAGCAACAAGACTATGTCTCCGTATTCTTCCTTAAAAAATGGCCTGAGTAATTTCTTGGGCAATCTCTTGGATGAGCATCTAGGTTTTTCGAGCCAGTTCTTGTTCATGTTGGCCATGCAAAGAGTCTGTTTATCTTCGTACAATTTCTACGCATCCTCCTTCGACCGGTAGTACGTTCGGTGGTAAGCCGGAATGCCAAATGTTTCCTGTATAGCCAACTCGCCTAAGTATGCCAATACTCTGCCATCAGGCGCCTCAATTTGTCTTTCTTCAGCGTTATAGTGCAAGGCGCATTCTACCATCAACTCCGGACACTCGACTGCTGGCGGAAATCCTGCAGCTTGAACTATACCATTTCGCATCATCCTTTGCGCAATTGGAGTCGGCATGCGTGTCACTTTCGTACATTCTTTTTCGAAATTCCTCCAAGTCAACATGGCCGAGATCAGTGTCCGCAACATTCTTCCATTTGGAGATAATTTTAGACTCCGGCTGCGCACCCTTGCTTGCAAACTTCATTTTCTTCTTTGATGATTCTCCGGCGTTCAGCATAAATCTGCAAATGAAAAATTTAATAATCAGAAATTATTTACGCATAAATAAATTCCAGCAAATTCGATAAGTTAATTCGTGAAAACAACCGTTGCTGAAAATGAAAGAATTAAATCGCTCGCAAAGAGAAAACTTCGTCAAAAATAGAGGAAGTAAAGTCTGCCTGTCAATGAAAACTGTGTTGCTGCTGAAGTAAATTCGCACTTTCAGCCTTTTACTTCGCAAAATAATATAAAACTTCAGAAACTTCTTGGCTGTCCCACAGGGATCCGAACCCGGGTCGCTGGATTCAAAGTCCAGAGTGCTAACCACTACATCACCCCATAGCAAATGGGGACCCTAGTGGTTTTATCCTCTGGTAGTTTTGCTTTTGAGTTTCGGTCTGTCTGATGAGGTACTTAGAATTTGAAATTTTGAAGGTCATCTGTTTCAAGAAATGATTGTGAACCCGAATCAATGATAGAACGTTGCCAAAGCGCTTAGAAGGCCTTGTGGACGAAGATCGACTGTCTATTCAGTCAATTCTGACACTTCCTAAATTTTAGGGTTTTGACCCCGGGCCCCTATTTTTTAGGGACTTTTTTTTGGCATTTTTAGCACATTCTGGGATCACTATTTTTTAGGGATTATTTTTAGAAAGTTTCTATTTTTGGAAAATTTCTATTTTTAGAAAGTTTCTATTTCGGGAAAGTATGCAGGTCATGGCTTCAAAAACATCAACTTCAGAAGGTTGCAAGGAAAAATGGGTAAAAGTTTGAAAAACCAGAAAATTCGCCTAAGGCATGGACTTGCATGGAGAAGATGAAAATGGTGAAGTGCAAATGAAAATTGCAAATGCTAAGCAAAGTCCGCCCATGCACTTGCCAAAACTAGTTGAAGTCCGCCATAAAGCAAGTTGCAAAGTGGTGACAAAGTCCGCCAAGCACTTGCAAGGAAATGATGAAGTCCGCCCAGCATAAAGCAAGAGAAAAGTTGCAAAGTAATGTCAAAATCCGCCCAACACTTGCAAGGAATAAATGAAGTCCGCCCAAACAATTGCAAGTAAAAAATTGCAAAATACTCATAAAGTCCGCTCCAAGAAGGCTGGAAAGGGGTAAAATACTAAAGGGGTGCGCTCCAAGATAATTGGAGATGGTGAAAATGCAAGGAAAATTCGCCATTTTGTGAAATTAAATGACAATTACTAAGTAAAAAATTCGCCCAAGCATGGATAAAGTGAAAAATTGCACAAGGCAAATACGCTGGAGTCGTGTATCGCATTGAAAATCACTTGGATGAACAAAGATTTAATTGTTTGCCTAGAAAAATCAAAAGATTTTAATTTTTTTTTTTTTGCCTAAGTCCAGACGATTAGAAATTTAATTAAAAAATCAAATGGTATGTCTGGCAAAGTCGAAATTCGCCTGAGTAAAAAAAAATCTCTTGGCAAGATTACAATTCGCACAGGCACAGAGAGATTTGAAAAATTCGAAATTGCCTTTGGATGAAAAAATAATTAAATATTATTATTTAATTATTTTAACGAATGGGTTGGAAACAACACATAAAATATTATTTTAATATTTTATTTTCCAAAACCCATTTAATGAGAAAATTTGAATTTCTCTAGGCAAATTGCTGAGAAAAGAAAGAAGAAAAATAAACTTCACTCGACTGGTGGCAAAAATAGAAAATTTCTTTAATGACTTATGCTGGAGACGAAAATTGCCATTTGAAAGACAAGTGCCAGCCGAGTTCAAACTAAATTAATTGGAAACAATTAATTAGGTCGATTTTCTCAGCCTTAAATTGGCTTTGCATTTCATTTTCATTCATTCTTTCGAAAGCGAAGTTGAGAAAATTTGTTAAGGCAGAGAAGTTTGTGAAGTTTTATATTATTTTGCGAAGTAAAAGGCTGAAAGTGCGAATTTACTTCAGCAGCAACACAGTTTTCATTGACAGGCAGACTTTACTTCCTCTATTTTTGACGAAGTTTTCTCTTTGCGAGCGATTTAATTCTTTCATTTTCAGCAACGGTTGTTTTCACGAATTAACTTATCGAATTTGCTGGAATTTATTTATGCGTAAATAATTTCTGATTATTAAATTTTTCATTTGCAGATTTATGTTGAACGCCGGAGAATCATCAAAGAAGAAAATGAAGTTTGCAAGCAAGGGTGCGCAGCCGGAGTCTAAAATTATCTCCAAATGGAAGAATGTTGCGGACACTGATCTCGGCCATGTTGACTTGGAGGAATTTCAAAAAAGAATGTACGAAAGTGACACGCATGCCGACTCCAATTGCGCAAAGGATGATGCGAAATGGTATAGTTCAAGCTGCAGGATTTCCGCAACAAATGAAAACCAAAGATTGATGGTGAGGATTGAAAGTAACTTAGCTCATACTTTTTTCAAATGGATGCTTTTCATTTGATGTGCAAAGTTAGACTGAGCTCTTGATATAAATGCTTTTAAAACGTTTACTTGAATAATATTGTTCGAATTGATGGTGTTATTTATAGTGAAAATATAGCAAATGGGGACCCTAGTGGTTTTATCCTCTGGTAGTTTTGCTTTTGAGTTTCGGTCTGTCTGATGAGGTACTTAGAATTTGAAATTTTGAAGGTCATCTGTTTCAAGAAATGATTGTGAACCCGAATCAATGATAGAACGTTGCCAAAGCGCTTAGAAGGCCTTGTGGACGAAGATCGACTGTCTATTCAGTCAATTCTGACACTTCCTAAATTTTAGGGTTTTGACCCCGGGCCCCTATTTTTTAGGGACTTTTTTTTGGCATTTTTAGCACATTCTGGGATCACTATTTTTTAGGGATTATTTTTAGAAAGTTTCTATTTTTGGAAAATTTCTATTTTTAGAAAGTTTCTATTTCGGGAAAGTATGCAGGTCATGGCTTCAAAAACATCAACTTCAGAAGGTTGCAAGGAAAAATGGGTAAAAGTTTGAAAAACCAGAAAATTCGCCTAAGGCATGGACTTGCATGGAGAAGATGAAAATGGTGAAGTGCAAATGAAAATTGCAAATGCTAAGCAAAGTCCGCCCATGCACTTGCCAAAACTAGTTGAAGTCCGCCATAAAGCAAGTTGCAAAGTGGTGACAAAGTCCGCCAAGCACTTGCAAGGAAATGATGAAGTCCGCCCAGCATAAAGCAAGAGAAAAGTTGCAAAGTAATGTCAAAATCCGCCCAACACTTGCAAGGAATAAATGAAGTCCGCCCAAACAATTGCAAGTAAAAAATTGCAAAATACTCATAAAGTCCGCTCCAAGAAGGCTGGAAAGGGGTAAAATACTAAAGGGGTGCGCTCCAAGATAATTGGAGATGGTGAAAATGCAAGGAAAATTCGCCATTTTGTGAAATTAAATGACAATTACTAAGTAAAAAATTCGCCCAAGCATGGATAAAGTGAAAAATTGCACAAGGCAAATACGCTGGAGTCGTGTATCGCATTGAAAATCACTTGGATGAACAAAGATTTAATTGTTTGCCTAGAAAAATCAAAAGATTTTAATTTTTTTTTTTTTGCCTAAGTCCAGACGATTAGAAATTTAATTAAAAAATCAAATGGTATGTCTGGCAAAGTCGAAATTCGCCTGAGTAAAAAAAAATCTCTTGGCAAGATTACAATTCGCACAGGCACAGAGAGATTTGAAAAATTCGAAATTGCCTTTGGATGAAAAAATAATTAAATATTATTATTTAATTATTTTAACGAATGGGTTGGAAACAACACATAAAATATTATTTTAATATTTTATTTTCCAAAACCCATTTAATGAGAAAATTTGAATTTCTCTAGGCAAATTGCTGAGAAAAGAAAGAAGAAAAATAAACTTCACTCGACTGGTGGCAAAAATAGAAAATTTCTTTAATGACTTATGCTGGAGACGAAAATTGCCATTTGAAAGACAAGTGCCAGCCGAGTTCAAACTAAATTAATTGGAAACAATTAATTAGGTCGATTTTCTCAGCCTTAAATTGGCTTTGCATTTCATTTTCATTCATTCTTTCGAAAGCGAAGTTGAGAAAATTTGTTAAGGCAGAGAAGTTTGTGAAGTTTTATATTATTTTGCGAAGTAAAAGGCTGAAAGTGCGAATTTACTTCAGCAGCAACACAGTTTTCATTGACAGGCAGACTTTACTTCCTCTATTTTTGACGAAGTTTTCTCTTTGCGAGCGATTTAATTCTTTCATTTTCAGCAACGGTTGTTTTCACGAATTAACTTATCGAATTTGCTGGAATTTATTTATGCGTAAATAATTTCTGATTATTAAATTTTTCATTTGCAGATTTATGTTGAACGCCGGAGAATCATCAAAGAAGAAAATGAAGTTTGCAAGCAAGGGTGCGCAGCTGGAGTCTAAAATTATCTCCAAATGGAAGAATGTTGCGGACACTGATCTCGGCCATGTTGACTTGGAGGAATTTCGAAAAAGAATGTACGGAAGTGACACACGCATGCCGACTCCAATTGCGCAAAGGATGATGCGAAATGGTATAGTTCAAGCTGCAGGATTTCCGCCAGCAGTCGAGTGTCCGGAGTTGATGGTAGAATGCGCCTTGCACTATAACGCTGAAGAAAGACAAATTGAGGCGCCTGATGGCAGAGTATTGGCATACTTAGGCGAGTTGGCTATACAGGAAACATTTGGCATTCCGGCTTACCACCGAACGTACTACCGGTCGAAGGAGGATGCGCAGAAATTGTACGAAGATAAACAGACTCTTTGCATGGCCAACATGAACAAGAACTGGCTCGAAAAACCTAGATGCTCATCCAAGAGATTGCCCAAGAAATTACTCAGGCCATTTTTTAAGGAAGAATACGGAGACATAGTCTTGTTGCTGAACAGACTAGTAGGCAGTCCTCAAGGAGCGCCTTTTGAAAGTTGGATGTATTACTTCATTGATGAAGTATCTGCTGGGACAAAAATGATCAACTGGTCAAGGATGATCAGTGATAGTATTCATGAACAATTGGTCAACCTGGAGAAAACTGAATCCTTTCATATGGGTTCTTATATTGTGTATTCACTCGCTCGTACGTACCGATATACCGGTCTGATATGCAAAGGTGTAGTCGGCAACAACGAAGGAGAGCTCAAAGTTTATAACTGCTATCCCCAATTGCAGTTGAGTGAGAAGTCACATTGGCGCAGGGCACATAACGCTTTCCTCATGTACATCACTCGGGTGCTGCAGGGAGGAACGCATCAAAGACTTACACCCGAAGCAAAAAGTTTAATCAGTAAATACGGATCCTGGTTCATCCAGTTTCCAAGATTTACGTACATCCGAATACAGGGATTCACGGAATCTCCTTACAGGTTGCCAATCTATCCTACTGACAAGATGATTTTACTAGAAGTAATCAGGCAACTGGAAACATTCCAGAATATCCAGAGACCGAAGCAGAAAGCAGCTGTCACGTTTCCCTTGTTCATAGGAGACATGGTAGAATCCTGTCCGTCATCGCAGGCAGCAGACAATGCCAAGATAGAAATACAGTTATATCCGTTCACCTCGTACAAGTCCAGAGGGGATTTTGATCCACTCAATCACATGGGAATGGTAAACGGAAGGAAATACAGGCACAGAGTTGACCTTGAAGATTTTTGGGCAAATGCTGCTGACGAGTATGAAGTAAGGAGAAGACTTTGGTCAAGGTTATCCTTGAGCATGATCAGGACAACAGAACTTTTCCGTGTGCCTGACCAGCTAGATGACGATGAAGTGTACATACAGCCAGGATATGATGAAGGATTGCCGCTCCCTCCTGTCAAATGGTCAGAGCCTGAGTTAAGTGATTTGACAACTCTTATGAGACCAGTGGTCAAATACTCACAATGGTGGGTAGATCAGCGGGTACAAACATTGAAGCAACGAGGTGTGCCATTTACCTACGATTTAATGGGCGAAGCTGAATCTTGTTCTTCAAATATTGGCGCTTCTCAGGAAAATGAACGGATTGAGCCTATCAACCCGAAGAAGAGGAAAGGCAAAGAAGTGGCAACAAGCGAGAAGCCGATCCTGAAGAAGTCTAAGGCCCTTCACTCAGCCGCATCTGGGAATATCAAGCAGCTACTGATTATGGAAGAAGAATCATGGGGAAATATAAGAATTCCTTCACCAGTGCTTGAAGGAAACACGGAGCCTATGCAGATTGAGCAGGACTTTCACCATTCTCCAACCGGCACAGAGATTTGTGAATCAGATGAGGACCTGAATGACAGGGAAGGCGACTTCCAAGAAGGGATGATTTCAGCCCTAAGGGGGATTCATGAGGACCCGCCGGCACAAGAAATCCAAGAGATTCAGGATATTCCGGACTGCGAAGACAATGGAGTCGAGCAGCCTACAATACCAAACTGGCTTAAGGAAAGAATTAAGGTTAAGGTACCAGTTGCAGCACCAGAAGCAGATGATATTGACGATTTCTTGGCAAGGTTAGAGCAAGTAAATACGAAAAAACCGGCCAAGAAATTCTCTACTATTCAAAGAGATGAGACTGGTAACCGCACAGTGCAAATTGCAGTCCCGACAGTTGAGAAACCGCAGGATGAAATTACTCCTGCCGATTATGCCATTACTGTGATTGATATTGGTCCATCTACCAAAGGGCAAGAAGTAGAAGATCTGGACAATTCCGTTTCCACCATTAAGTCCAGATTAGAAAAGGAGACTCAGAAAAAAGGGAATATAAGATGGAGGTTGAGCGCCTGAAGGAGTATATCCGGCATTTGACAAGGCCACTCAACCAAGGCAACCAATCAAACCCTCTGCTCTCAAATGCATCACAAGAGCCGGTAGAAAGTCTTGAGAAAGAACTAACTACTGCTAGGGAAACACAAGAATGGATGGCAAGAAAAGAGGGAGAGGTAATGGCATTTGTGGAGAAGTTAGTACACGCTCATGGGCAAACTTCTTCCCTGCTCACAAGGATTGCAAATTTGACTGAGGCATGGGACGGATTGCAAGACTTGCAAGACAGAATCATTCCCTGCCTCCGTGATATAAGGAAAATTCCTAAGCAAAGGCTGATTGACGAGAAGATTATTGCAGCTGGGGCGGCTTACGACTTCAGCAACTGGTATTGCGCATTGGTCTCCCGTAGGGAAATGCTTGAGAAGGTTAAGGCAGAGAGTATCAAGGTCGAGGAGCAAGTAAAGAGCATCCAAAATGGCATCTTTCATATGGCTGCAGATATATTGAACAAAGACATTGTTCGAGAAAATGACTTGTGGCTGGATAATATGCAAAGGGAAGTGCAAAAGATTTTCTCCATCATGCCAATTTTGGGCGAAAATCTGACTAAAGCATTTGACCAGCTGAATATCCGTAGTACTTTCTTGCAGCACGAATCAGAATGGGCAATTGTCTTTGCTGATTGTGCAGACAGTTTGGACCTGCTGGAATACAATGTCAGCACCTTGCCAGACATTACCATCGGGGAGATTGGCGCCATTGTGTCTAGGTTCGTCGAACGAGGCATTGCATGAGTGGATAAGGATACAACCGCCAGTGGGTGACTCATCTGTCAGTTAACTGATCGATGTTTTGGGCAACCCTAATTAGGGTTTTCGTGTTGAAATCTGGGCCCTTGATTTTGTTTCAATCTCGGCCATTCATTGTATCGGGGAATTCTATAAGTACCCTTTCTTTTTCATTTCAAACGATCGGAAGAAATCAGAAAAATTGTTATCAGAGGATTAGAGATTAGATTTTGAGTTAGAATTAGTTTCTTTTAGAAGTAAGAGAAGAGTTGTATGAAATTGTTGTGAAAACCATTGAGATAATAAAATTCATAATTGCATGAGTTGCTTTGAAACCTTTATTGTCAAATGGGTGCATGGTTGCATATTTGCTCTTTCTCGTAGGATTGTTATAGATTAAAATTTATTTGTTAGTGGAGCGAGAGATTGATGGTGAGGATTGAAAGTAACTTAGCTCATACTTTTTTCAAATGGATGCTTTTCATTTGATGTGCAAAGTTAGACTGAGCTCTTGATATAAATGCTTTTAAAACGTTTACTTGAATAATATTGTTCGAATTGATGGTGTTATTTATAGTGAAAAATCTCAAGCATAAATCCCAGAAGATTGCACCTGCTTTCGTGTAGTTGTCGTTTTTCGAGACGAAGCAAAGCATGGTTTCCTTTAAGTTGCATTTGATCGTTACCATCTCCTAGTTCCTTAGGATTAGCATAAGATTTCTCACCCCTTTCCTTTTCTTTTTATTTTTATCCAAAATCAGAAAATCCAAAAGGATACAACACTGCATTCAAACCCTTGCTTTCAAAGTAAATTACTGAAATACTATGCCCCCTTGGGTTACCAGCAAACCTCATACTACCACAGAGCCTATCCGCACCCCAACTTAGGAACATTGGAATTACCTTGTGATCTATCTAGCAATCTTAGCACGAAAGGTGATTTTTTATCAAGAGAGGATAGAGCATCTTCGGACACTTTATTCTTCTGTGTTCGTGTGTGTCACAAAACACGCGTCAACAATACCCTAACCAGATCATCAGACTCGTCAGTTGCCGAAAAATTCAGATCAAACGAAGGATGTAACATGAGGAACAAATTTTAAGGATGAAATTAACGAAGAAATGACCAAGTCTGGAGATCATGGGTGCCCCAGGTAGCCAGGGGTGCCCAAGCTTTTGGGTACTCAAAAGGTTGAATTAGGGTTTGACACCTCCAGCATGTTATCTTCAGATTTGAAGCAACTCTCAAATGGAATCATCAACAAGCCCATCAGAATTGTCAATCACTAGATATTGAAGACTGGACGGAGGGATAAAATTGTGCAAAACATAAAAGTCAAAGATGAAAGTTGAAAATCTTGAAAAAATGACTAAGTCTGAGTAGTAAATGTGCCCTTGGTAACTAGGGGCACCCAAAATTTTGAGGCCCTGAAATCAGTTTTCAGAAGATACAACCTACATAAGACCCCCCTTAGAATTAATTAAGCTATCCAACGAATCTCACAACCAATTCATCGGGTTAATCTAGCTCCCGAAATTGCAAATTCATCTGAAGGGCAAAAAATAGTGATAAAATTTGAAGAAAATGAAAATGGCTCTCTTGCCAGTAAAGGTGCCACTGGTAGCTAGGGGCGCCCATGATTTTGGAGGTCCAAAATCAATTTTTATCGAAAGCAGCCTCCAGGATAATCTTGTTAGATTCAGTCAAGCTATGCGATGGATCAGTCGGCTAGTTCACAGCATTCATCTGGCATCCAAAAATCAAGATCAAACTGAGGTCAAAATCAAGCAAAAAAGTTGAAAATTTCAAGAAAATGGCTAAGTCTGCCAAGAAGGACGTTCAAGTTTTCATGCCTTAGAGAAATTTCTAGTTTTCATCATGCATCATCCAAACAGCATCCACATTCGATGAACCTTCTCAAGATTGGCTTCAAAAGATTTAAAGCTGGAGAATAAAGCGTTTTTCTTCCTCTAAACCTATTTAAGAAGGCTTTGGCATTCATTATTCACTTTTTGCAGGTTGGCATCCAGAGGAAAAAAAGTATCTTTTTCTTCTCATCAAGATTTGAAGGCCAAAACGTGGTGGTTATTAGAAGTTCTTCATATTTTCATGATTTGTATGCATAGAGGCTCACTTTTTCATGCTTTATTTTTCCAGGGCATCACTTTTCAGAAGACGAGGGTCATCTTTTTCAAAATTCATTCATCTAGGTCTACTTGATTTTTTATTCTCTTCAACTTTGGAAAATTTCAAGTTTTCAAGAATTTGCTTTTTTCGTGCTTTTTTGGGAAGTCCTTAGCTTTTTGAAAATTTGATCAATTGGGTTTCTCTAGAACGAGATTCTCTACAAAACCCAAGTCCCAGCTTTTATCGGAGAAATTGTTTTTTCAAGGCAAATCAGCATTCTATTTTCAGCAGTTTGTACAAAAAGTTTCCGAACCTAGTTGAGTTTATAGTCAAAAATCAAGATTTTCAGCATGCAGTTCTCTCCACTTGAAAAAGAGAACAAATCAGCTTTTTGGCGGATTTAGTTTCCTAAATGAGCCACCTCTTTGGGGCAGCAATATTTTCTAAGAATAGAACTCAAAAGTAGCAGTTAACTCGACACTTTTTCTTTCTATTCTTGTCTCATCCTTATCCATTCTTTGTGAAAGAGAAAGAATCAAGATGTAATAGTTGGCACTTTCCCTGTTTTTTTTGCTTTCATAGGTTGTTAGATAGTTATCTTGTTTTTGTTTTAGTAATAAAATTTGCATCTTGGCAAGTCTTGTTGTAAAAGCAAGGAGATTTTAGGGTTCCCTACTCCTCTATTTCTGTATAAATACGAGCAGCCTTGCCCATTTTTCTTTAACGGTTATTGTGATAGCAAATTGCTGAGCCTATTTTGCCTGCAAGGTGTTATTCAATGTCAGTTCAATTAGTGTAAGAGAAAGCTTGTATGCCTATCTTTGTTGCAAGATACTGTTCAGTTTATGTGTTATTTGTGTCAATGTATTTTGGTTGATCGCTAAACTGTAAGCCTGTTATTGCTACAATCTTGCTATACTAGAAGTGTAATCTTTGTTATTTGAAATTTGAGAAAAGAAAATCTTATGCTTGCTTTGGTGCTTTGATCTATTGTCTCAGGTTTCCGTTTTATGTGTTTCACTTATATAATCTTTATTTCAGCTTGCATTTGAAGTACAATGAGTCTTAAAGTGTATGTTGAAAGTGAGTTCATGTGAGTTTTGTGTCAAAGAATCAATTCCTTGTTTACTTTAACTCTCGAGCTCTGAGTTTACTTGAGTTGTTAAAAGCGTCATTAGAGTAGGCTTAGTCGTAGTTGATATTCAAAAAGAGAATATCTCAGCTACGGCACTAGAGTTTTATAACCTTGTGCTCTTAGCTGAACAAAAAGATTGGCAAATTAGTTTAGTTTACTTTCTTTTAGAAACATCAACAAAGAGGGAGCTTCCCCTCCTAAGTTGAAGAGCAAATAATCTGTGCATAGTTCTCCATTTCTAATTCGCATACTAGAGGTGTGAATTGAAACGCCAACATTTTTCTAGCACCCACTGTGGGGCATGAGACATAAAACTTCAAGAAAGCTTACGTTTTATGACATGGGAATGGCCATCTAGCATCCTATTGCTCCTTCCAAGAAGAACTTGTGATCCAACCAAAAGCAATGGGCGATAACAACAATAATCTTGGCATTAATTAGAGACGTCCACCCCCATTACCTTGGGGTAACAACATTGGACCTTTGGCTTTGCGGGAACATCATGAGTTACCTAAAGGATCAAGGAAGCACTTTCCTCAGTTTCATGACAACGAGAGTCAACACCCTGATGATCATCTTTCCGCCTTCACAACATCTTGCGCCGTCTTGCACGTGGCACATGAAGACATCGCAGTGTGTCTCTTTGTAGAGACTCTTGTTGGGAATGATGTCGACTTTGTTTAATCGCCTAGAGCCAGACATTATTACAAGTTGGGCAACTATGAGCGAGAAATTTTTGGCGAGATTCAAGCTCACTGAAGACAGTCATCTGTTGTTTGCCCAACTTGAAAATTCAAAGATGGAGCACAACGAGCCCATGAGGGAGTTTGTAGCAAGATTTAATCTTGTTACACGACTTTCTTCTACACTTAATCCATCATCGGAGATTTTGATGAGGTGCTTCATAAATGTTCTTCCATCAGAGATAGCCTTCTTTTTTAAAACAACAAAAGAAATAGAATTGACGGATGCGCAAGAGCACGCCATCGAGTTGGAAGATAATACGATCACCTCTAGCAAGATGAGGAAGGATTCAATCAAGTCTCTGGTTCAAGGTTCTGCAGATCCATTGCTACAAAAGGTAGCCAATGAAATGCTTGCACTACCTCCACCACAATATCAACCTCAACAGCCATATCAGCCAAAGATAAATAATTTTCAGCCTTTCAATAATTATAGGCCACAGTTGCTAGCACCTACACCAAGACCAACGATTGAAGCTGCACAAAATGTAGAATTTTGTTCTTTCCATGAGACTGATGCACATACCGGTACAACATGTCCTGAGAACTTAAGAATGAACAAGATCATGGGATACATTGATGCTGCACCTAGTTCAAGTTTTGTCCCTACACCAAGTTTGAATGTTGTCTTACCATAGACGGACAACTTCGATGGCAACTTTGCTCTGGGATACTTTGAAAGTGAACCCGTTACTGAAGAAAAAGAAGACCTTCGCCGCTACTCTCTTGCAGTAAATCATGAAAGACATTCAATGCCTATGTTTACACATGCTCTGCACTTGAAAGCGCAAAAGGAAGAAGAAGAGAGGCGGAGAGCTAAAGAACAAATTAAGGAAGTGTTTGCAACTTCCACTTTTAAAAATTCACAAGAGAATGCTAAGCGGTTGCTCAAGACCCGTCTCTAGCTAATTTTGACATTATAAACTCCATGATGAAGACCAAGGTTAAGATTTCACAGTTGGAGTATCTTCGTGAGCATCCTAAGCAACTGGACATAATAATACATGTAAAGAAAGAAGCTTCAATTCAGCCTACATTGCTTGAGTCATTTGTTCCAGCGGAAGAAAAACCCAAACCTTTCTATATATCTTTATATATAGGAGGATTCAAACTAAGCAATTGCATCATAGATTCAGGAGCCTCAAATAATGTCATGCCTCTACAAGTGATGAATGCATTGGGACTTTCGTGCACTAAGACACAGGACAAGTGTTATTCACTTGAGTCTAGGTCGGTGTCGTTGGTCAGACAATTGAAGGATGCTCAAGTAAGGTTGACGGCTTGTCCAGAGAAAACGATAATGATGACTATCCTAGTGGCTGACATTCCAGCCAGCTACGAGATGTTGAGCTGGAGCTTCTACAAAGATCTTGGTGGTGAGATACAGTTAGATTGGTCGTCCGCAACCATTCCTATGAAGGAGGGCAAAATCAAGATAGAACTTGAGCCCAAATCCCGATTCATAGTGGTGAAATTCCCAGACCCCCTAGCCCAAGTTCTATATCAAGAAACGGGTCTTGCAAATTATGTAATGTTGTCAGAGATAGAAAGTGAAGACTAGAACATTGCTTGTCTAGTAAAGAGACTGACAGAGGATACAAAGTTATGGACAATACAATTTGATGGGGGTTGTTCAAATGCAAGATCAGGAGCAGGGGAAATAATCACCTCCCCTAAAGAACAATTGCATCCACTTACATATTGCTTGCAATCAGATTTCACTCAAGCTAAAAAAGAGGCGCTTTTGTTAGGCCTCAAAAATGCCAAAGACATGGGAAGTGAACTCATATGTGTTAAAGGGAATGTAGAGTTGATCGACGAGCCAATCAAAGGATATTTCCAGGTTAGAAAAGATCACCTACGGCATTATAGAAATCAAGTTTGGAACGCGATCGACTGGTTTGAAGAGTTCGACATCAAAGACATCCCGAGGATGGACAACAACAAAATCAATGCCTCAGTGGTACCTGCTCCTCTCTTTACGCCATATTCTGACTTTTGTTAGGGTGCTTTGCTTGGGCGTATGAAGATATGAGAATCTTCATCTCAGAAAAATTGCCTCTTGCAATACTTATTAAAAAGAGAAGTGAAACCTTTCAGGCAGAAATGACATCTTTCAAAGATGGAGTAAATAATCTTCCTTTCTGTTTCGTGATGTGTTTCCCCTATTTGTGATGTGTTCGTAATGTTGTGTTTCCCCTTTCTGTGAAGTTGTCATGTTTTAGGTGATTAGGCATCTTGTTTTAGGTGGTTTTAGGGAAGTTCCAACTATTAGGTGATTCTAGGAAGTCCTGTCATAGGTGACTTAGGGAAAAAGTCTTGTTCTAGGTGACTAGAGAAATGTTGTTGACTTTGATGTCCAATGGATAAGGCATTGGTCTATTTTTAAAAGTCTAGAGATTCCAAGTTCTCCTATGCCGTAAGTATCTGACATGGTCCCCAAACAGAGTCAAATGTTGTACCCCAAATTAAAAAATTTGCTACACTTAGGCATTTTGAAGAAATGGTCAAAAGTCTTGTAGAAAACTGTCAAAAAGGTCAAAAAATAGATTTTGCATGTCATGCATGTGGGTCAAAAACTCAAAATTTTCAAAATATGAGGATCTCGGTCTGCTTAGAGTGACCTTGTCTATAAAACCCAAATCTCAGTTTTTCGACCCTTAATTTTAGGAAATTTTTTAAAAATAGTAAGTTTCTAAAAAAAGACTTTTTTTGGGTTTCTTCTCAAATGGATGCTGGCAAAATTTTCTAAAAATAGAAAGTTTGACTACAAGGGTTCAAACTCATTTTGATTGGCTTAAAATACTTCCTCATCAAGCTAGTCTAGTCAAAATCAACAAAAGATCAATTTTTCTCTAATGGGTCTATTCTGCTTTTTCAGAAGCCAAATTAGGAGCTCCGAGGTCATTAGTGGAAGTTGCTCAATGCCAGATGTCAGATTCAAGGTCTCAAGCATTGCACAGATTGAGAAACATCAAAAGATGCTCAAGGAATGAAGAACGAAGGAAGGAGGTTAAAGAATCTTGAAAACTGAGAAATTTTGACTAAGTCTAGAAATGTTAGCCGCCCCTACACAATCTAGGCGCCTAATCATTCATGCCTTAGCCATTTTTGGTCCTAGCAAATGTGAAACATGGAGCAAAATGTGATGAGCAAAGGAAAGTTGAAAAAGTTGAAAATAAAACTAACACTGGAGAGTAAAGGTGTCCCTGGTAGCCAACGACGCCCAAGGTTTTGGAGGACCTAATTCAGAGATTAGGGTTTGCAAATATGATCATTGTCTTTGGAATTTTGCAAGCTTTGCAGTGAATACCCTAGCCAAATTATCAAACTCTTTAGTTGCCAGAAAATTCAGATCAAATGGAGGATGTAACATGAAAAAATTTGAAGGATGAAATTCACGAAGAAATGACTAAGTCTAGAGATCATGGGTGCCCCGAGTAGCCAGGGGCACCCAAGCTTTCGGGTACTCAAATGGTTAAATTAGGGTTTCACACCTCCAACATGTTATCTTCAGATTTGAAGCAACTCTCCAACGAAATCATTAGCAAGCCCATCAGAATTGTCAAACACCAGATATTGAAGACTGAATGGAAGGATAAAATTGTGCAAAACATAAAAGTCAAAGATGAAAATTGAAAATCCTGACAAAAATGACTATGTTTGAGCAGTAAAGGTGCCCCTGGTAGCTAGGGGCGCCCAAAATTTTGAGGCCCTAAAATCAGTTTTCAGAAAATACAACCACTAGAAGACCACCCTTAGAATTAATCAAGCTATCCAACGAATCTGACAGCCAATTCATCGGCTCAGTCCAGCTCCTAGAATTGCATTCAAGTTTTCATGCCAAGAAGGGCATTCAAGTTTTCATGCCTTAGAGAAATTTCCAATTTTCATCATGCATCATCCAAACAACCTCCACATTCAATGAACCTTCTCAAGATTGGCTTCAAAAGATTTAAAGTTGGAGAATAAAGCATTTTTCTTCCTCAAAACCTATTTAAGAAGGCTTTGGCATTCATTATTCACTTTTTGCAGGTTGGCATCTAGAGGAAGAAAAGTATCTTTTTCTTCTCATCAAGATTTGAAGGCCAAAACGTGGTGTTTTTCGAAGTTCATATTTTCATGATCAGTATGCATCACTTTTCAAAAGAAGAGAGTCATCTTTTTCAAAATTCATTCATCTGGGTCTGCTTGATTTTTGATTCTCTTCAACTTTGGAAAATTTCAAGTTTTTAAGAATCTGCTTTTTTCATGCTTTTTCAGGAAATCCTTAGCTTTTTCAAAATTTGATCAACTGGGTTTCTCCGGAACAAGATTGTCTACAAAACCCAAGTCCCAACTTTTTTCGCAGAAATTGCTTTTTCAAGGCAAATCAACATTTTATTTTCAGTAGTTTGTGCAAAATGTTTCTGAACCTAGTCGAGTTTATAGTTAAAAATCAAGATTTTCAACATGCAGCACTCTCCACTTGAAATCAAGAACAAATCAGCTTTTTGGCAAATTGAGTTTCCTAAATGAGTCACCTCTTTGGGGGGCAACGATATTTTCTAAGAATAGAACTCAAAAGTAGCAATGAACTCGACGCTTTTTCTTTGTATTCTTGTCTCATCTTTATCAATTCTTTGTGAAAGAGAAAGAATCAAGATGTAATAGTTGGCACTTTCCTTGGTTTTTTTGCTTTCATGGGTTGTTGGATAGTTATCTTGTTTTAGTTTTAGAAATAAAGCTTGCATCTTGGCAAGTCTTGTTGTAGAAGCAAGGGGATTTTAGGGTTCCCTACTCCTTTGCTTTTTTATAAATAAGGGCAGCCTTGCCTATTTTTCTTTAATGATTATTGTGATAGTAAATTGCTGAGCCTATTTTTCCTACAAGGTGTTATTTAGTGTCAGTTCAATTAGTGTAAGAGCAAGCTTGTATGCCTATCTTTGTTGCAAGATATTGTTCAGTTCATGTGTTACTTGTGTCAATGTATTCTAGTTGATCGCTAAATTGTAAGTCTGTTATTGCTACAATCCTGCTGTCCCAGAAGTGTAATCTTTGTTATTTGAAATTTGAGAAAAGGAAATCTTATGCATGCTTTGCTGCTTTGATCTACTGTCTCAGGTTTCTATTTTATGTGTTTCACTTATATAATCTTTATTTCAGCTTGCATCTGAAGTACAATGAGTCTTAAGGTGTATGTTGAGAGTGAGTTTATGTGAGTTTTGTGTCAAAGAATCAATTCCTTGTTTACTTTTAACTCTCAAGCTCTGAGTTTACTTGAATTGTTAAAAACGTCATTAGAGTAGGCTTAGTCGTAGTTGATATTCAGAAAGAGAAAATCTCAGCTACGACGCTAGAGTTTTATAACCTTGTGCTCTTAGCTGAACAAAAAGATTGGCAAATTAGTTTAGTTTACTTTCTTTTAGCAACATCAGCAAAGAGGGAGCTTCCCCTCCTAATTTGAAGAGCAGATAATTTGTGCATAGTTGTATGTTTCTAATTCACATACCAGAGGTGCGAATTGAAACGCCAACAAAAAACACTGTACCCTGCAACTTGAAATTAGTCCTCAATTAGGGATGGGGACATGACAGTCTTCCCCGCCCAAATGTTGCTTGCCCTCAAGCAACTTCGATTCTAGGTGCTCAAAAGTTACTGCATCTACCCCTCAGTGTCATCATCCGAAACAACTTCAATATAGTAGATGTGTCCTTTCCCCATACACCTATGACCTTGTACCTGAGGTTCCTTACGAGTGAAGCATAACCCTTTCCTCCAAAGATCGTTTTTAGACATGTTCATCTCGCTAGGCCTTGGTGGTGGATTTGTTGATTGAGTAATCTCATGAGGTGGCTTTTTTGGCTGCCCTATTGATGCACTCTTGAGCATAAGTTTATTCTTCATGGTAGAATCCTCAAGGCTTAAGGCCCTCCGATTGGCCTCTTCCAAAGATATTGGCTCTAGAGGCCTCACTAAACCTCAGGAGGACTCTGATAGCCCCTCAATGAACAAGAACATGAGTGTCCAATCTGAAATCTTCAGAACCATAATAGCAAGCCTTTGAAATTCTGCAACATAATCATCCACTATCCCATGTTGCCTGAGTCATGTCAAATCCCTGAAGTATAGCTCTAGATCCTTTCTATCAAATCTTTCTATAAGCTTTTGTGTGAAATCAACATATGTGGTGACAAGATTAAAACCTTGCGTCACGATTCCATGATGCCACCATTCATGTGCTATTCCCTCCAAATGCAAAATGGTAAACTTGATTGCTTCATCCTCAGGCATTGGGCTGAGTGAAAAGTACGTGTCTAGCTTTAGTACCCATGCTCGTGTTGTCACTTTTCCCGAACCATCAAAAGTTGGGAGAGTCAACTTGCTCACCCAATGTTGTAGATCTCTATTGGAATAATATGTTGATTGTCCTCCTTTTGATCCATTCCTTGCATTGTGAAACTGAATGAATGGAATTTGACTTCTCACATATGGATCAATCTATGCATAGGCATCTATGCTAGCATTGACATCGCCTTCGGCAAGTCTTTGCTCTTCTCCTCCACTGCTAGGTCCATTCTTGGGCAGGAATGAAGATTGTGTGGGGCGGGTAGCTTTATTGCTCCGAGTTTCAGATCCATTTTGATTGTAATGGCTGCCTTCTGGGCCATTATTTGGTGTAGATCTAAAAACGTTGGTCATGGTATTCATGGTCTGCATCAACATGCTCATCATTTGTGATGTTTGTTCTTGTTATTTGGCCATTTGCTCCTGCATTTAAACCATTTTCCTTAGGAAAGTCTCCCATTTCTCATCCCTATTAACCATCTTCTTACATTCCCCCAGGCTGGCAGGATCGAGGCTCTGATACCACTGTAAGATGCCAAGGGCTGATTACCAACAAAGATCTGTAATAACTCAGACTAATTGCAAACACAATACATTATCACCGAATCCAATCCACTCAGATGTAATTAACATAGCAGTCACAGAACACAGAAAGAGCCTTGTAACAATAAACGATTCGTAGAAGATAAACTCAGATTTGATTATAGCAATACATGGGTTTAGGACAGTAGATATACTCCAGATCACACAATAAGTGTATATATGTATTGAACAAGATATTTCTTGGATTCACATCAAAATTGGAAACACACACTCTCAACAATGTTATTAATCTGGTGACAATGAAGGCAACCCAGCACAAGCTAGGCACAATAGTCGACTATCAATCATGTGATGTAAGCAACCCGAATAGTAGATAATAATCTTAGAATTCATAAAATTGTCATATGCAGCCCAACGGCTAATTACCAAACACAAATTACACTAGCAGCGACAATGAATATAGGAATAACTGAAGTCCTCCTGTCAATTAGGAATGCGCTTAGTGCTCCAAAGTCTAGCATTTGAAGCGATGATGGCAATTCTCGACAATTTACTCAGTGTAAATGATAAGCTGGCCTTGGTCGTCTATCAGATCCGTGGCTGAAGTCTTCGAGCGGTGCCTTGGTAATTCTCCTGTGTGTAAGAGCGAAGTCTTCCAGTAGTTTCAAGTGGTGACGCGGCCCTAGTGGCTTTGCCACCATTCACTCATTTACCCTATCCTTGCCCAGTCTGCCTCAGTGATTGGTTCGAACCTGCTAGGCCAATGGGAAGTCAATTAATGGAGTGCTTGCAAGGTGAAGAAGAAATCACAATTACCGAGAAGGCTTTCATCTTACCTAGCAACTAGACTGCAAGAGGTTTTCATCTCTAACAGCCTAGATTTGAAATCTCTTTCCACCGTGATGCTTATTCTCCAAAATGAGCTGGAATAAATAGCTGATCAGGGAAGCCTTCCCAAATGGGTTGGCCCATTAGGTCCAAGCTATTATAAATTTAAATATTATTATTCAATAATTTAAATTTATTTAATGTTATTTTAAATATTTTATTATTTTTAATATTTATTAAATGCAGATTAGTGTTTAAAAACACCGTTCCCTCCAACTTGAAATTAGTCAACCGGGGACGGGGACATGACAGATTCCTTGTGGGTCTGGGTAGGGTCCCACCCAAAGCCTGCAAATCCATCTTGGGCAAACATGGGGTGAATTTGGTGGGAACTTGTGCCAAAACGAAAAAATTTCACCTCTTTTATTCTTTTAACTTTTGTACTACTAATCAGCTCACAAACAAATAACATACAACTGAAAATGAGAATGATATGCTTCCAAAAACACTCAATGGTTAGAGTAACACTTCCTCTAACATTTACAATGGCAAAATGATATAGAACGAAACTCAGAATAGCATTATAACAATTTCTAACTAATCTGATCAGAAACATGAAATACAGAAAATTAGACCAGCAAAGTGAGAATTCACCATAATGGACGTCCAATCAACAACTAAGAGCTAGGCGTCCAACCTCCATTGAGAAAATGAGCCCAAAACAGAGAGAAAGAGCTGGCACGATTCCCAAGACAATCAAGAAGAAAGGTACGGCCTCCAAGAAGAGTCGACCTTCTCCCAAAAATCAGAAACTTCACTAAAAAATCTGAAAACTTCCAAAAAGAGTCGCCCTTCACAGTGAAACAACATAGACGAATACCCAGAACAAAACAAAAATCAGTGATGAAGCTATGAACAAAAAATAGCTTCAGCCATGGCGAATCAGCAACTCAGAAAACAGGCTTTACATCAGCAACCTGTTTGATATCATCAATTTGACGCTCCATCTGCACTCCAAGGTGAAGTACAGTCACAATGATCCACCTAGGAAGCCATAGTTTCAGGCCCGAAAGATGGATTGAAAAATGCTAAGCTTCCCCTTAGCCAGGTTTTGGATTGGATTTCAAACCAACAGCATAACTTTACTTTCAAATTTCCAAGATCAGAATGAAAGAGCAAGGTACCAATATATAAGCTTCACAGAAGGAGATGAATCAACTGTAACTCCAAAAAAAAACTCCTCATCTTCCCAAAAGGGACGCCCATCTCCAAAAAGCACCTTTTTAAAATATAATATTAAACTCTTCATTCACCTCTCCAAGTTGTCCCACTTTGATGAGAAATAAAACATTTAATAAAATATTAAATGTATCAACTTTATGGCCCCAACTTAAAAACAACTTGAAGTCATTAAGCTAGGCATGGGGTACAACTTCAAAACACAATTTTAACTAAGTATAAAACTTAGTCCAATGAGAAAACCAACGCCAAACTGGAAACAGAGAGATTATCATGATTTGGATAATGATCTGAACAACATTGCTGATAAAGATACTGCCAAAAATAGACTTACTAAAAATGGTAAATGCTAAAAATAGTAAGATTACATCAAAACCACAGAAGGCCAAACTGAGCAGGAAACATTGGAAATCCTACTTTGCTCATCTTAATAGCCTACAAATTTCCGGAAATAGGCTATCAGTCCACAACAAGGTCATCACTGAAAAGGGGACATTACAGCTAAGTCAAGGTCGCGTGAAGATGGTATGATCAGAAAGATATGTAAGAAACATATCTCTCAGTAAATGAGCTAGAAAACACTTAAAATGCAACAAAAGCAAGTAGCAATATAGAGTCAAAGTATTTCAACCTCTAGTTCCATGCATTCTGAAAGAAAAGATACACACTAATTGTTTTTCCATGTCTCATGTTTAAAATCATTCTTGGTCAGACTAATGTAAAGGCAAAATAGAGTTCATGTGATATTTCCATCCAGGTTAAAACGGAATTATTAGAAATTCAAGCAAGAATGAGATGTAAAACGAACTTGTCTCACCAATAAATTCATGCAACTGGCTTCTAGCAATCCTATGGGCACGAAGAAATGCAGCAGCAATGTAGCAAGCAAGTTCCAACCTTTGGACCATAAAATATGTCACTAGTTTCTGTGGCAGAAACCTCATTTGCAGGTATTTGAAATAGCTTGGGAACTGGACATAAGTTTTTAATCCTTTCCAGTCAAGTAGTTTCTCATGAGTTGATATCATGTCAATGGCTTCATCAACTGACTGCATAAGAAGAATGGCAGCAGTATTTGTTATCCTTCCTTCATCAAGCATTCCCCAATAAGCAGCTTGCACACCTAAAATTCCAAATAGATGAAGAAGAATACCATCAGATAGGTCTATCTTGTCAAATAGCTAGTTTGTGGAAATCCATGCACTTGCTCAGAAAATCACATTTATATTCCTTTGATTTCACAGATATGTTGTTTCTTCACAGATTGCTATCTACAAATAGAACACATGAGGTTCATTTATAAAAAACTTTGACTGTTAAATGGAAATAAAATCAAAAGTTCAAACTCCTAATATGAAAGTGGTGTTCTTTAGACATGTATATACCATAATGGTTTTAATGCATCCTAGATGTTGATAGTAGAGTTTTATGTTACTGGGTAATATGCTATTATTAACTGCATTTTCTTGAGTATTGTTTGCCTGGCGGCAGACTGAAAGGAAATGACATACCAAGTATTTTTTTTTAATACAACAATTTGTTATATATTGCATTAAAAATGTACAATTTGAACTGCAAATACACAGAAAAATATTTCTAAATCCAAGTTCCTTCTTATATGAATGAATTAAATCGTAAAACTTGCATTTTGGGTTGTTCATGAGGTATTTCTGCTGTCTTGCCATAATTAAGCATTCACATCACCTAATCACCGTCAATAGAATTTTCAGACACTAGTTCATAAACATATGGAAGTTGATAATTATATAGCACACTAAAGTTCATATGATACCTGTCCAGCCTTACTTTAAAGCCTTGAATAATTATTCGCATTGCAGTTTCTAGTCCAGGTAGCAACAACAAATTTTGTTTCTTTGGGAAGACAACAAATTCTTGCTGATACAAGAGATGCATCTTCTTGGCTATGAATAGTTTGAATGGAGCCAACGGCACATGCTGTTAGATATTGCAGGGACTTTACAGCAATACATTATGAGAAGAGGGCAACAGACAGAGCATATAACTCAGTGCATCTTAAATGTTGTAACTACCCTACTCATTGTACGTTTATGCCCTGTTTATACTTCATATCCTTTCAGATTTTGCATTTCATTCATAAGTGCCCTAGGCAGCTGTTGACACACAATGGCACAGCAAATGATGTAAATAGTAATCCCTTAGACCTTTTCGAAGCCATTTCAGAGTATTGAATTTATTTCTTTATACTTTATTTGTAAGCATGGGCAACAAACCTAAAATATATACACTCAATGAATATAACAAAAGGAACAGTATACTCACCATTCAAAAGCCGCACTCGAGTATCTACCATGTGCATTTTATGCATCTCATTTTCATTTGGAGATATATCATGTGGATGCGGTTGTTCTCCTTCTTCCAATGCATTTAAGCAAGTTATGTGTTTGGCTACTGAAGACCAATCAACTGGCCCCAGTTCTTCATCCTCAACAAGCTCTCCAAATGCCTCTAAAGCTTTATTGTTCATTTCATGCCTTGTGTAATCTAGAATACGTAGCTATAGACAAAAAAATATAGGAAAGTAAGAATCCACTAAAAAGAAGTGAATTTTTACAATAAAATCATCTGTAGATAAACTATATATTGTACAAATAAAAAGATTCTTGTAAGTAGAGATTTGACGGGCTACTTTATTTATTATTATATTTTTTATTGAAACCTTATAATAAAATGCCATGCATTCCATCTTTCAAATTCAGCTATCAAGAAATCCCAATAAGAATTGAAAGAGGAACATCAAGTAATGAAAATCATCGCTACAAGGAAGATCTGGTTCAATCCGAAACTGAATAAACAACTCATCTAACTGGACTTCAACAGAAATGGTTTGGATCAAAAGCCATTCAAAATTTGAGACTTAACAACAAAAGTGAGGGCATTAAATTATATCTAAACTTGGAACTCCTACAGGAAAGCAAATATGGATCATGAATAATAAAGAGCAAGAAACAATTATCCAGTTCCAAGTTCAGTAAGAGGATGATATCATACCTTGGTGTCTGAAGTTTTATTCATGCCTAGAAATTGTAACAGATATTGCGTTGTTGATCCATTGATAAGCAGAGTCAGAAAAACTACTCCACCAGTGAAGTAAACAAACTGTAAATAAATTATAAAAAATTAACTTTTAGTAAATAGAAGAATCATTGACAAGCCAGTATAAATTTTTCAATTTGAAAACAATGTAATGTGTAAATGCTATAAAATGCTAAAGAACTGATAGCACACAAGGATGTAAAATTTGGAGATGACGCTTCTTCCCATTTTTTTACTGCAGCAAACATACCAAATTTCCTGTTGCCTCCGAGAGTTCAGCAATACCCTTCCCACTGGAACGCTGTGACATAAAAGAGGCACAAAAACCAAAAATTCAAAGCCCCTTCCTCTATAATAATAACAGCCTAAGCTTCAATGCATCTGAAACTTCAACTCATTCAGATCAAAGCAGCAAATAAGCTGAAAATGCCTTCCAACAAAAAAGATCATTCCCTTGTGAGCATCAATCAACCATTTGAACTGAAGAGTTTGATCAAGTCAATTACTTGGTGCAATCAGATAATGAGTATGCATATATCCTGTTGGAAATGTTGTCATTGATGTCAAGGGTATATAGACAATTAGACTTGTTATAATTGATGTCAAGGGAAATTAATATCACAATGATTAAAGACAAATGGGCATAAAAGTTTGTGTTTGACAAAGCACATAATGATGACAAGTATTTGCATGCACTAGCAATTGCTAAAGCCACAAAAGTGGCTAGGAAATGCACAGAGGATATAGTAGGGGATCGAGGACGAATGAATGGCTGTGACATTTTTGTACATAAACCTTGGGTATTTGATGACAGTCGATTGGAGATACTATTATAATGAAGGTGCTATAAAAGATTTAAAACAGTGCTTGGATAATACTAGACAATAAGCAAAGTTGGTTGAATAATTTCTATCTGCTTTATGTTATTGTTTGCTAGACAAAGATCTGGTTGATTGATTGATATGCTACAACAAAAGTTTAAAAACCCGTGAAGAGCAACATATCTTAGATGAAGCCAATCAAACAATAGACAAAGATTCATTAAGAAGTCCACCAATTTTATCATTGAAGGAGATTGCATTATGAAGACTTAGTTGTAGCAACCGAAATACTAAACACGTTGCAAACGATAAGTATATGTGTAAAATGCCTTGCCAAATCTGACCAAAAAACTCTGATTTCCTGCCTTTGGTATTTTGACAAACACTTCGCTTGCAACCTTGTAACTGCTGGTAATTGATTTCAGTTTGCTTGTTTGTGTTTGTTTTGATGATGATGATGTTTTAGAATGCTTGGGAATGTTGCAAATGAAAGTAAACAAGTGACTAACATGATATGCAATCTCTTTTTGTATTTTTAGATGCAAATATATGAAATACTGATATGAAATGCACATCTACAGCCAAGAGACATTTCAACAAACACTTGGAATGAAAACTACTATCTATGAAGCAAATACATGTGAGACAATTGCCAAATACTGAAGTCAAATTCCTTATGCCTCCTTTTTAGAATTGCAGCAATATGAGACTTTTACAAAGGTAGCATGAATACTTCATTGCCCTAACATGACTGTAATTAAAATCTAATCTACCTGAGTGTGATGTCCCCGCTCTAGTCAGTTCTCGGGAACAGTGTGTTAGCCCTTTATTGGACCCTTGTGGGCTAACTGGATTGGTTAGAGGGTCAGTGGTACTTTCTGGAGAGTTGGATCGTTCTCATGTTCAGAGCCTAGTATTGGTTCACAGCAGGCATTAGCAAACCAGGAGTCGACAGCTTCTGACGGCACGGGATTTTATGAAGAATTGTGGAAGTTATGCCTATTTGAGTGATTTAAGTTATTTATTAACTTAATATTTTATTATAAAGTCAAATTGACTTTATGCTTTTTAAATCACTTAAATATTTCCTAAAAAGTGATTTAATACTTAATCACTTAAATTAATAAACTGCACCCACTTTATTTAAGTCAAACTATTGAAAGTGACTTAAATTATATTTTAAAAGATTTAAATATCCAAAAGTGGCGTATCTTCTTGGAAATCGTTCCTTTTGGCATATATAGGCATTTTGGGCAATGAGAGAATCATCTTTTGAATATTTTGACTTTGCGTTTGGCTTCTTCCTGTGCTTCACCTGTGATAGGGTTTTGAGCATTTTTTTCCATTGGAGAACGGAATCTCTTCAGTGTTGAGCACCTTTGAGGCTGTGAAAGACCAGCTGAATTTGTGCAGTTGTGAGGGCTTCATACAGAAGTTCTATTGTGCTTCATCTAAGTTTAATTTCAACATTTCAGTGTTTTGGAATAAAGAACAGGGCTTCTCTACTTGGGACGCCATTCTGCATCAGATTCATTGTTTATTGACAGGGCCGTACCATAGCATCAGAAGGTGGTGATTTTCTCTTGGGATGCGTGCCTCCTTACTTGAGGCGTGTGAACTCAAAGGCAAAAAACGCCTTTCCTTGTGGCTGGTTATGTACTCCATCATTGGCGCCCTCTATGGTTAGCATCATTTCTCCAACTTCTGAGTGGGAGACAGCAGATCGTGAGCCCCGGCAGTGATTTCTTTCAGTTTCAGCATTCTTGCCTACCAAGCTGTCAAATTTCTTATTTAATTATTCTGGAGTCATTCAGGTATGTGATTTGCTTGCAATCTTATTGTATGTACTGCAAATGAATAACAATTACGTCTATTGCTCCAAAGGTTTCTGTATTTCAGTTTTATGTGCTTTAATATGCTGCCGCCCCTTCTCTTCTGTCTAGAAGTCATTCTCAAAAAACCTAAGTAAAACACCAAAAGACTTAAGAAAAAGACAAGGGTTTCGTAGAGAGCCAACAAGGCTCATCACAGTGGTATCAGAGCCTATTAATCCTGCCAGCTTGTGGGAAAAACATTTCTATGTGGCCACACCAGAACAGGTTTGATAGGTACTACGCACGCAGGGGTCCAAGAAATCAGCGAAATACTTTTGAACCATTTCAGGCTCCTCCATTGGACGAACAGGAAGAAGATTTTGATTTTGATAATATGGCTGAAAGGAATGATGATGCTCGTCTTAATGACGAAGACAGGGATGCTAGAGAAGTACTGAGGGGAATGGTGGCTGGTCAAGAACAGGTGGCAAACATCCTTCAGCAACTTAGCACCAATGTGCAAAACTTGACAGTTCAGAGGAGGCCGAATATTGATCAAGATCAGGAAGGTAGCATTCATGGACAGCATCACAGGAATATTGCTCCAACATGCACCTTTGAGAGAGCCACACGCCCTACTTTTGTCAGAAATGACGCTGAGGAGGAAGAGGAGGTGGAAGAAGGTGGTGAGGGAAACTTTGCTGACAACATCTTAGCTATGCATGATGAATGGGATGCAATGCCTCCACGAGTTAAGGATCACCTTAACTTTGATCGTTTTATGAGTCAGAAAAGAGAACACACCAGGAACAGGAATGACAGGAGGCCTAGATACAAACATAATGATCTACGACAGGCTACCAATAAGCTTACATTAGCGAACTATGATGGCAGTGGCAGAGTTATAGCACGTGCCTGGGTGAGTAAATTGGATACATTTCTGACACTACGTCCTATGCCAGAGGAAGATGCTATTAGATTTGCAGCCCTACACCTTGATGGTGTGGCACATGACTGGTGGATTCATGGCATGGCTACTCTTCACCATCACTAGATTACCTCATACCAGGAGTTTACTGATAGATTGGTAGAGAGGTTTGATAAACGTGATCCTGAATTGTTCTTCAGGGATCTAGCACAGTTAAAACAATTGGGTAGCTTGGAATCGTACATTGGAGAGTTCCAAAGACTATCTGTAATGGTGACAGGCATTTCATAGAGAAGGCTGATCATATTGTTTATTGAGGGGCTTTTCGAGCCCATGAAAGGTTGGATAAAGCCATTTGATCCACCTACCTTACAGGAGACCATGAGGAAAGCTCGCAGTATGGAGCTCACTACACCTCGTAAGCAATTTGGCACCAAACCTTCTTCCTCCTACATTGAGAACAAATCTGATCCAAAGAAGGCTGATAATACTGATCAAAAGAAAAGATTTGCAGCTCCATTAGATCGGGATACAATGAATGATCTACGTAGAAGGAAGCTCTGTTTTTACTGTAAAGGTCCATATGACTTCAATCATGATTGTCCCCTCAAGCCTAAAAGGCAAAACAGGAACATGGAATGGTTTTATGAGGGAGAAACATTGACTGATTTTTCTGATCAGCAAGCTGCTATCTATGACACAGATGAAGAAAAGTTAGAAAATGAGGCAGAGATTGAGGTAGAAAGTGAGCTACAGGAGGCTCATATGTCCAGCATGCAGAGAGAGGGTTCTTTCAGGCTCCGTGGGGTCTTAGCGGGTCAAAGAGTCATATCTCTTTTGGACACAGGTGCAACCCACAATTTTATTGATTCACGGTTGGTGGAGAAAAGGGGAATTCAAACGCAACAGTTTGAAGGCATTCGTGTGAAGGTTGCAGATGGACACATTCTCACCTGTGAGAGGATGATTCCTGATTTACAATTGAAACTCAACAATTTTGAGTTTAAGGCAGATTTTTATGTTGTGAACATGGGAGGAATGGATATAGTACTTGGCATGAAGTGGCTTCATGCTATAGGAGAGTTCACACTTAATTTGCGTCGTATGGAGATGAAATTCAAAATTGATGGCACGAATCATGTTCTTAAAGCTATCAAGGACAGCAATCTAAAAGAAATTTCACTCCGAAGAATGGAACGTTTGATTCAACATGATATGGTAGAATGGGCTGTTGAGTGCAAGTTAATGCCTTCATAGTTAGAGCAGCAAGCTTCTCCTTAAAATCCGGATGTACAGGAACTCCGAATCAAACATGCAAAGGTTTTCAGTGCTATTCCACCAGGTAGACCTCCTGATAGAGGTATTGAGCACATCATTGAGTTGGATGAGGGCACGAAACCTATTATGATCACTCCTTACCGGCACCCCAAACGTTTAAAAGATGAAATTGAGAAAACCATTAAGGAACTTTTAGCTATGGGGCACATTAGGCCGAGTAAGTCACCCTTTGCTTCATCAGTTGTTTTGGTGAAGAAAAAGAATGGTACACTTAGGATGTGTATTGACTACAGGATGCTTAATAGGAAGACTATTAAGAACAGGTATCCTATTCCGCGGATAGATGAGTTGATAGACGAGCTTCATGGAGCTTGCTATTTCTCGAAGATTGATTTGAGGACTGGTTACCATCAGATCAGGGTCAGACAGGAGGATATTGAGAAAACCGCATTCAGGTGTCACTGTGGACATTATGATTTCTTGGTTATGCCATTCGGCTTAACCAATGCACCAGCTACATTTCAGTCTACTATGAACAGGGTTTTCCATCCTCTCTTGAGGAAATTTTGTTTGGTGTTCTTCGACGACATCTTGGTTTACAACAAATCATGGGAGGAACACATTGTTCACTTAGATGAGGTATTCAGTATACTTGACAGGGAGTCCTTGTACGCCAAGGAGTCCAAGTGTGCTTTGGGCATGGCTGAGCTTTTGTATCTGGGTCACATTATCAGTAGAGAGGGAGTCAGCATGGATCCAAAGAAAATTCGAGCTATCATTGATTGGCCTACACCTGAGACGTTGACACAGCTTAGGGGGTTTGTAGGATTGAGTGCCTTCTATCGTCGGTTCGTTAGTCGATTCTCGCGACATGCTGCGCCACTAACTGATTTGACTAAGAAGGGAGCCTTTGTGTGGACACCTCTTGCACAAGCATGCTTTGAGAAGTTCAAACTTCTTATGACTACTTGTCCAATATTGGCTTTGCCGGATTTCGCCAGACCATTTTAGTTACATTGTGATGCCAGTGGCGAGGGTATTGGTGCAATTATCATGCAGGATCGACACCCTATAGCTTTTGAGAGCAGGAAGCTCACTGGTCCTGAACGGAGTTTCAGTATCTATGATAAGGAAATGTTGGCCATCATGCATGCCATGGCCAAATTCAGGCAATACTTGATTGGTAGTAAATTCAGTGTTAAAACCGATCACAATAGTCTGAAACATTTTCTTGGACAGCGAGATTTGAATGAAAGGCAACAGAAATGGGTCAGCAAACTTCAGTCCTATGATTTTGACATTGCCTATGTCAAGGGCACTCAGAATGTAGTTGCTGATGCTTTATCTCGCCGTCCTCACTTGAGCTCCATTTCACTGATTTCAAAGGACTGGAGACACATGATAGTGGCAGAATATGCTAAGAATCCTTGGGCTTCTAGCATAGTGGATGGGACAGTACAGGATGACAGATACTCACTTGTGGATGATCTTATCATTTACAAAGGGAGGATATTTCTTGTCCCAGGTTCTGAGATGAGGGGCACAGTATTGAGGTCATTCCATGATTCACCGATGGCAGGACATCCCGGTTACTTTAAGACCTACAGGCAGGTACGGGAGAGATTCTCTTGGAAGGGACTCAAATCTTTTGTTCTTCAGTATGTCAGGCAATGCCTTGTTTGTCAGCAGAACAAGCAAGAACATACATACCTTGCAGGTTTACTTCAGCCGCTTCCTATTCCTGAGAGGAAGTGGGAATGCTTGTCTATGGACTTTATCACGGGTTTGCCGAAAGCTCAAGGGAAAGACAGCATTTATGTGATAGTAGATCGGTTGACGAAGTATGCACATTTCTTCTCAATCACTACTACACACACAGCTACTCAGGTGGCGGACTTGTTTTTCCGTGAGGTATTCAGATTGCATGGATTGCCTCGAAGTATAGTCAGTGACAGGGATAGCAGATTTTTGAGTAACTTCTGGCAGGAGTTATTCAAACTTTGCGGTACATAACTCACTCCGAGCACCAGCTACCACCCACAGACAGATGGGCAGATAGAGATAGTCAACAAATGGGTGGAGGGATACTTGAGGAACTACAGTTCAGGACAGCAGAAGGCATGGGTGAAGTGGTTATACCTTTGTGAGTATTGCTATAATACCACTCATCATATGAGTATTCAGATGACACCATACCGAGCATTATATGGATATGATGCTCCGAGCTTTCTAGACTTATTGCTGAGTGACAGTAGGGTACCTAGTGCTAGTGATTTGTTGCAGGAGAATCAGGACATTATGAAAGCACTTAGGGAGAATATTCAGAAAGCTCAAAATCAGCAAAAACAATATGCTGATCAGAGCCGAGTGGAGAGATCTTTTGAGATCGACGATTTGGTGTATCTGATGCTACAGCCTTATAGGCGGTCCACCCTTCGTAAGAAGGGCGCCGAGAAACTCAAGCCACGATACGATGGACCATTCAGGGTTGTCAGACGTGTTGGTGAAGTGGCTTATGAGTTGGATCTACCAGTGAACAATAAAGTTCACAATGTGTTCCATGTGTCGCGCCTCAAGAAGGCGTTAGGACAACTGGTGATTCCTTCTGCAGATTTACCACCCCTGGATGATGAGGGGAAGTTGATTTTGATACCTGAGGCCATTTTGGAGTCCAGAGAGCATCATCTATGGAGGCGGGTTATCAGGGAATATCTGGTGAAGTGGAAAGACTTACCAGCAGAAGATGCGACTTGGGAGAGTGACAGTATTCTTCAGCACCCAGCTTTGAGTTTGATTTTGAGCAAGCAAACTTGGGGAGGGCGGACTGTGATGTCCCCGCTCTAGTCAGTTCTCGGGAACAGTGTGTTAGCCCTTTATTGGACCCTTGTGGGCTAATTGGATTGGTTAGAGGGTCAGTGGTACTTTCTGGAGAGTTGGATCGTTCTCGTGTTCAGAGCCTAGTATTGGTTCACAGCAGGCATTAGCAAACCAGGAGTCGACAGCTTCTGACGGCACGGGATTTTATGAAGAATTGTGGAAGTTATGCCTATTTGAGTGATTTAAGTTATTTATTAACTTAATATTTTATTATAAAGTCAAATTGACTTTATGCTTTTTAAATCACTTAAATATTTCCTAAAAAGTGATTTAATACTTAATCACTTAAATTAATAAACTGCGCCCACTTTATTTAAGTCAAACTATTGAAAGTGACTTAAATTATATTTTAAAAGATTTAAATATCCAAAAGTGGCGTATCTTCTTGGAAATCGTGCCTTTTGGCATATATAGGCATTTTGGGCAATGAGAGAATCATCTTTTGAATATTTTGGCTTTGCCTTTGGCTTCTTCCTGTGCTTCACCTGTGATAGGGTTTTGAGCATTTTTTTCCATTGGAGAACGGAATCTCTTCAATGTTGAGCACCTTTGAGGCTGTGAAAGACCAGCTGAATTTGTGCAGTTGTGAGGGCTTCATACAGAAGTTCTATTGTGCTTCATCTGAGTTTAATTTCAGCATTTCAGTGTTTTGGAATAAAGAACAGGGCTTCTCTACTTGGGACGCCATTCTGCATCAGATTCATTGTTTATTGACAGGGCCGTACCATAGCATCAGAAGGTGGTGATTTTCTCTTGGGATGCGTGCCTCCTTACTTGAGGCGTGTGAACTCAAAGGCAAAAAACGCCTTTCCTTGTGGCTGGTTATGTACTCCATCATTGGCGCCCTCTATGGTTAGCATCATTTCTCCAACTTCTGAGTGGGAGACAGCAGATCGTGAGCCCCGGCAGTGATTTCTTTCAGTTTCAGCATTCTTGCCTACCAAGCTGTCAAATTTCTTATTTAATTATTCTGGAGTCATTCGGATATGTGATTTGCTTGCAATCTTATTGTATGTACTGCAAATGAATAACAATTACGTCTATTGCTCCAAAGGTTTCTGTATTTCAGTTTTATGTGCTTTAATATGCTGCCGCCCCTTCTCTTCTGTCTAGAAGTCATTCTCAAAAAAACTAAGTAAAACACCAAAAGACTTAAGAAAAAGACAAGGGTTTCATAGAGAGCCAGCAAGGCTCATCAGACTAAGTGTACATCAGAATTTCCTTTGCAATCTTATTGACAGAAGTTTGTCTTACAATGCTAACAGAAGACTACAATATATAATGCCTTCCTTACTAAACTAAATGCAAGCATAATGAAATTGATGAAACCTGGAACATATGGCAGCCTCCACTAAATAATCCGATTCTCCTTGAGGAGCTGGGAATTGTCCACAAGAAGCCACGTTCCCCTTCTATATCTCAAGGCGCCTCCAATACAAATTTATTTGGAATTTTACGAGCTCTCCCAAGCAAAATCGCACCCTACCAAGTGCGCCCCTGTTCTGATCCAGCACTGCTAAATTTGAATTAATATCTTCAATAATCGAACTCCTACCAGCATCAAGATAGATCTTCAAGTCGCCAAGAATGAGATAATGCAGGTCTCTCTACAAATCGATGAAGATATGAGCAATTATGGATGAAATCGACTCCCCCACAAGGCTGCAATAGACTGAGATAAACACAGATTTCTATCACCAAATCGTACTAACCCAAAATTGGCCCTTGGCTACAAATTTTGCACAATTAAAGGAACTGAAATATTCCCCTCTCCAATTCCGACTAGGATTGATATCTCACAATCGAACCCGGCACCTTAGAGTCTTCAAACCCTTAGGCAATTCGTCAAGCATTCAAGCTCTCCAAATCTGATATATGAAATATGTTCTCAAGTGATGATGAATGCTGAAATGAAAGCTCCTTTTAAAGATTTCACTAGCCATCCCAAGAAGCTTCTAGAAGTTCCTTTTAATAAAGTGACTTTTTATTATTATTTTATTGTTATATCATAATCACTTTATTATTATTAAATTAACTATTATAAAGTCATCTTATAATATTGCATTGTGAGACAACTTTATAAATAATTAACTTAATAAATATATTTCCCTTATTTCTCCTGTTTAGCCTTCAAGAAATAAATAAGGCTAAACGAATAACTGAGTGGCTAAGATGAAGGGGACATTACAGTCCTCCCTCCCTGAAACTACTTGTCCTCAAGCAATTGTAGGCTCGGGTGTTGTAAGATCTGCTCTGTCTCCTATGTAGCATCCTCAACTGGCAAATCTCTCCATCTCACCAAATACTCCTTAACCACTCTACTCCTCAGTCTCCTCTCCCTAACATCAATGATCTCCTCGAGCACCAAAACGAAATGCCCCTCCTCATCAAGTGGTGGAAGCTTTGTAGAAGAAGTAACCTGCTGACCCAATGCCTTCTTGAGGCATGAAACATGAAATACATTATGAATCTTGTTGCTCTCAGGCAGCTCCAACTCATATGCTACCTCTCCAACCCTTCTGATAATCCTGTATGGGCCATAAAACCTGGGTTTGAGCTTCTCCGCTCCACTCTTCTTAAGAGAAGACTGTCTATAGGGCTGCAATCGAAGATATACCATATCATCAACCTCAAAGCTGCGCTCAACCCTGTGTCTATCAGCATATATCTCCTATTGATTATGTGCCATCCTCAAGTTATCTTTGAGTGTCATCAAGATATCTTGACTCTCCTGAATCCAATCTTTGGCCTTGGGAGCCTTGCTCTCACCAAAAGCCAACTCCATGAAAGATGGTGCATCATAACCATACAAGGCTTGGAAAGGACTCATCCCAATGGACATATGATAGGTGGTATTATAGCAATATTCCCCTAAGTGCAACCACCTGATCCATGCTCTCTGTTGCCCCGCAATGTAATTGCGCAAGTACCCCTCAATCCATTTATTTACTATTTTCGTCTGCCCGTCAGTCTGAGGGTGATAACTCATGCTAGGATTCAACTCTGTACCTGCTAGTCTAAACAGCTTTTGCCAAAAGGTGCCCATGAATTTGTTGTCCCTGTCGTTGACAATGTGCCTAGGTAACCCATGCAACCTAAAAATCTCTCTGAAGAAAAGCTCGGCCACCTATGGAGCTCTGTACTTTGTCGGAATAGCAAAGAAGTGAGCGTACTTTGTCAACCAATCCACCACCACATAGATGCTATCTCTTCCCTGCACCTTGGGTAGCCCTGTGATGAAGTCCATGGAAATGCTCTCCCATTTCCCCTCTAGAATAGGCAGTGGCAGTAGTAACCCCGCGGGATGCGTATGCTCTGACTTGTTCTGCTGATAAGTCACACACTCCCTCACATGTCTCAACACATCATCCTTGAGGCCCTTCCAAGAGAACCTTTCTCTAATCTGTTTGTAAGTTTTGGGGAAGTTATGAGCAAATTAGTGGTCTAGATAGTTGTTGGTCTGCATTTCATAGCTGTTTTGTCATATCAGATTTGTAGAAGTTGGTCTTTGAGTGTGTGGTCTTGTGGAGAGTGATTTTTGGAGTTTGGAGAGGCCTTTCAAACATTTGCAGCATTTGGAGAACTTAACTACAGTGTTATTTGTAGGGTTATTCTCATTCTAAAGCTGTGCAGTAGTACTGTCATCTATTTTAATTATCTTGCTTATTTCATTGTCTTCCCACGCTTGTGGAAGAGACCGGTCATGCTCAATCTACATTGTATTGCATTTACATATTGTTGATCGGCTGAGCCGTCAACACACTCCCGTTGAATAAGTGGTCGAGTTGCATATTTACTTTCACCATTGTCATTTCTATTTCCAGATCTCCCACTGAATAAGTGGTTGAGTTGATTGTTACTTTCAGCAATGTAATTTCTATCTCCAATCCTCCTGCTGAACAAGTGGTTGAGTTGATTGTTACTTCCTCTCATTGTACTTTCCAGCAATTCAGATTTTATGCTAACAATCCCCTTTCGAGTATGCTCTCACCTTGCCCATACTACTAGGATCTAGGTTGACCAAAAAGAGTAAGGGTTCCCTTCAGTTGGTTTATGATTTCACTAACGTCAATGGGTGAAATTAATGTGTTAAATTTGAAAAAAAAATGGTTAGCACATTTCAATGCGAAATTATGAGGTTCACAATTCCCTACGATAAGGACAAATTGAGAGAGGTCATGCAGTTGACTATTGAAAGCTTTTGGGGGTTTAGAGACATCAAAAGCCCAACTTTCAATAAGAGGATCAGAATTTTAGAATTGATGGCACAGGTGCATTCATATGTAATCATGTTTGATTATGATGGTCTCATTCTCTCGTTATTTGATTGCTTCATAGTAGGGATCAGGAAATGTCATTCTAACAAGGTGAAGACAGATATATTCAACATCCTATCCGTGATCCTAGATGTAGATCAAGAGATTTGCAAACAACTAAGATCTGATTTGTTAGACATGTGGAGAGGAGAGCAGCATGTTTCATCTAAAGCATATGATCTCTCAAGACGGTTGAGCAAAAAATTGATAAGTTCAAAGAACAACTGACTATAGGAGAGCTGATCTCATTTGGGTTACAAGTTCCATCTTCTCCTCAGGAGGATAGCATGTCATCACCTAATGGTTCGATTCAGCAGGATGATGATGAGTACATTGAGCAGCTTGAGTCCTCTTGTATTTGGTCACCTGCTCAGGGTGTTGAGGATACTTATACAGGTGGAGTTAGTGCTGACCTAATTCTAGATCAAAATGAGAGGATACAGGACTTTGCGGAAAAAGAATATCAGTTACAATTAGAGGCTTCTCCTTATGGAATAGAAGCTAATCATAGTCCACACAGTTGGAGGAATCAATTGAAGGTGAATGAGGATGGGATTGTGGTAGCATTATCTCATCACGATAGGATACACAAATTAATTGAGAATCACCTTTGAACAATTCAGTTGGAGAGAAAACAAAAAGGAGTTGAAGCAGAGTCTTCTAATGACAGCTTGCAAGAGATCAAAGAAGGTTTGGGAACAATGAAGTCAAACTACTTACACATTCTTTCAGACCGTGACCACCTTCTTAAGCTTGTTGGGATCTATTCAGATGCCTTGATGAGGAAAGAAGAGGAGGCTGATAAGCTCTCTCATGAGCTTATGATTACCAGGGATTCTTTGGTGAGCACTTAGTTGGCACTTCAGGATTCCGAGAGACAAGTTGATGAGTTGAGCTTGACTAGATGTACATCATTTTCAGCAGTGTCTCAGTCGTCCATGGCAACCAGTATACAGGAGGAGGATAGTGTGGGATCACTTAGTGTTCACACTCAAGATACAAGTGTAGTGTTAGTTGGTGATGGATGCCTTACTCTCGAGAGGAGTTTTCTTGAGCTGCCAATTGATTCCAGTCTATGGTTTGGAGTTGGGCATGTGGACAAGTGTATTCCAGCTATACCATGTGTTCTACCTCATACTTCATTGAGTGTTGACAATACTACTCTGAAGGCAACAATAGTTGAGGTGGATAGTTGGAGTTGGGATTGTCACCTTGGTGTTAGGGGACAAAATGATGATGAGTTTTTATCATCCCTTGGCAGTAGTGATACCTTTTTCTCTATCATGGACTTGATTAGCAAGCTGCATGGTGCTGTCCTTATTCATACCAACAGCTTGACAGATGTTGGTATATGTTTTTATGCACCTATGTTGGGCATCATTCACATCTGCAGGAGACCACTTAGTGAGGAATGGATTGCTAATGGTACATCAGACTTGGCTGCAGGTTCTTGAGTCATTAGAGACTTGAGCACCAGGCTCCACTTCGATACTTGGGAGGTTGATATGGAATGGTTTTATCAAAAGAAGATGGGTTCTTCTAGTTCTTGCACGTTGGATTTTGGTTTAGCCTCTTTCCAAGTAGTGGATGGCATTCATAATGGGATTCTTCTCACTCCTAATAGTGAGTCAGGACACTTGCAGTTGTTTTTTGAGAGAGGTCTTGATGATGTTGCTACAAGACCAACTCATCCTATTGTGAGTTATGAGTCTTCTTTCGAGGATGGCAGTGTTGGATGGAGTACACATGACTACTCTGGTTGTCCATTGGTGCAGTCAGGGGAGTTTCATCTCAATCGCAACTTGAGGTGTGCTCATCAATTTGTTTTCAGCCCACATACACAGGACTTGACTATGTCATTGTTGGCGCAGAGAGGTGGGTTGAATATGTGGTATTCAGGTTCACTTTGGTGCGATACATTCTCAACTTTAGGTGATGAGTCCAAGTCTCTTACTTGGCCCTTTCCAGTAGGTTGCTTCCAGAAGCAAGGTTTTGAGATTTGGTCAGATTGGACTTTAGGGGGGCGTATCAGAGTGGCACAACGGAACTCAATTGGAGTTGAGTTTGGAGGACTTCCAGTTTATCCATGGGACCCAGGAATGATATTTGAGGGATATCAGCATAGTACTTGGAATTGGCATGATGAAGTTGGTTTACAGTGTTGGGATCCAGTGACTTCATTGTCAAATGGATGGTTTCATTGGTTGACAGAGTTCACTAATTAGCAGTTGGTAGAGATACCTGTGCACAATTTATATAGAGATGATATTCAGATTTGGGATCCAGGTGATTGGTGGATAGGCACAGATGAATTGACATTCGGGGATAAAATGCTATGGCAATTGAGTTGGATTGGCAGTTGCAGATTGCTTGAGGGCAAGCAATCTTTGGGAAGGGAAAACTATCATGTCCCCGATTTGGAGGTATTAAATTAATTATTTATTAAAGTTATTCCAATAAAATATCATATCAAAAGGGATGACTTTATATTTAATTAATTTAATAATAAAGTGATTTAAAATAAAATAATAAAAGTCACTTAAAGAATAAAATAATATTATTCTAGAAGCTTCCTAAAAGTCAATGAGAAATCTATTTAAGAAGTTGTTGGCTAAGCATTTGAGCATACTTGATTTGGATTTCATAGCTCATTAGCAGATTGGTAAGAAGCTGAAGCTGAATGCTTAGCTTGCTCGAGGGTTTGAAGATTCTAGAGTGCCAAGTTGGGTTGTGGAAGATCAACCCTAGCTGGGATTGTTGAGAAATCCATCAAGGGTGTAATGTCCCTTTCTCAAACCTGATATTTCCAGTGACCGTTGGCCTTTTTCTGGAAACCCGAAGGCTAGTCGGAAGGTAAAATTAGGGTTTCCTATTTTTGGGGATGTCTTTGCTCGGAGTTGGTGGATTTGATGGCGGATTCTTTCTGGGTTTTCAGAGAGCTTCGCAGTGGTATGATCATTTCGGCATTCAGAGCATTTTCTGGAATTTACTATTTTTAGTAAATTCTATTTTTGGCAGTATACAGGTTGGTCTCAGGTAGTTGACTTTCCCCTTCAGTTGTCTCAAGTGGCGTATTCAGTTTCGGGCTTCAGAAGCAGTTTTGGAGAGTTGAGCTCATTTCACTTAAAAATAACATTATAATTTAAATGTTATTTTATCACCTTGGCCTAGTCAAATAACTTAATGTTATTTTAAAAGGTGGACTTGAAGGGTGGCGCCATCATTGAGGTTATATTAAAATTATATTGAATTTATCAAGTCAAAACTAAGCCTTAAGGAGGACGCATTTATTTAAGTGAGAAATTTAATGAAGTCAAAATTAAAGATGCTTGGAAAAGGACGCCATTTCTTGGGATTAGGGTTTTGACTTTGGAAAAGAAGTTAGGGTTTCAAGGAAGGTCAACAGAAGCTTATAAAAGACAGCCTTGGGTTCTCATTTGATCATCTTTTGTCTATGCTATTGTTATGCTGCCAAAATGGTTGCTGGATTGCTTCGAGGAATGAATGCCTCCTAGCCTTGGCTCGACTTCGTGCTTGAGAGATAGCACCTAGTGGAGAGGATTGCTTATTTTGAGTGAGTTGTAGTGAGGTTTGCATTGTAGTATTGTTTTGCCATTAGAAGTTCAGTTTATTGCATTTTATGTCATTTTCTGGAGTTGCTGATAACTAGGCTGAATCTGTAGTTTCACTCGTAAATCAGAAAACAAAAATAATCTCATTCTGGGTATTGTGTCATTGCATCTTATTGGTAAGGGCGCCCTTTCATGAATATTTGCAGATTTTAATACGAAGCTTATGATTTTATAATGCAAATCCGTCATTCCTTGAAAGCCGTACTTTCTGGAGTGCATTAGGATTCGTGTCAGTAATTAATAACCATTTTTAGATGCCATTTCTTATTACTAAGTTAGGCGCCATCATTTTGAGGGTCTATTGCATCAGATTTGAGATCATTTGGGTGAGAAATGAGAGAGTTATGAGCATATGAGTAAATTCATAGGTTGTTGGTTTTTCAATTTAAAGTGCAGATTTGTGATAAACCAGAATTAGAATCTTGATCATTGAAGAGTTGTATTGTTTTGGCACTCTATCCAAGCTAAGGAGAGTTCTTTATGATGTATTGTTAATCTTTCGAATTCCTAAGCTATTGGCAGGCGAATGATCCTCATTTTGTAAACTGACAGTAGTACTGGCAGTCATTTTCAAATCTGATTTGTAATGCTCTCTTTCATTATGAAGTTGTTTTGTAATAGATACATCTCCGCCCTATGGTAGCTACTTTCCCACTCTGGGTTAGCAAGCACATTCTGGGTGTTGAGTACTTTCAGCTTTTCAGTATTTCTTTCAAGCATTGTACTTTGTAACACTCCGCCATATGGTCGCCCCTCACTCCATACTGGATTGGGTAGCACATACTTGGTGTCGAGTTCCCTTTCAGCACTTAGTGTAGAAGATCCTCTGACCATATGCTCGCCATCATCAGCGCCATTCTTGGTTAGAGTTCCTGCATAAGCAATTTGATTTAGATCCTCTGACCAATGCTAACACCTTGCCCACATCGGGATTCTGGTGTACATTCTGGTTAGAGTTGCTTTCGCACGTTTTGGGTTTAGCTGCTAACCTTAACGGGTGCATTTGTTTCCAATTTGTAATTTGAAAAAACGAAAAAATTGGCTTGGAATATTTCAAAGGGTTTCTACATTGTGCTTCATTGAAGAGATTTTCAATTGCAATAGCTGTTGTATTATTTCAATTCTAAGTATTAAGCTGATTGGATGCAATAGTTGGTTTATTATTGCATCAACTTGTTTCCAATAGCTGAGGTATTGTTGCTATCACTATTTCACTACAGTAGTTGATGTATTGCTGCAAGGAAGAATTCATTGTTGGAGGTTTGATGATTGCCAAAATTTAATGGCCCTTGGCCAAATTTTGAAGGTGTTGGATATTTCAATTTGAAGAAACTATTGCAGATTTCTAGAGTCCAATTTCAGTTTGAAGACAATTCAATTTGGGCAGCTTGACATTACTTTCAGCCATCAGGAAAAGATATATTAAAGGGTATGCAAAGAGACAAAACCCGTCAAGGGCAAATAGGGCGAATTTAAGAAAGAGACAAACAAAGGTAATTTTATCGAATGCTAGTTGAGTGTTAGCTTAAGTGCGAATAATATTAAAGCCAAAGAAATCTGGGCGTAGCTTTTACAAATCCATCAAGTCTTTCCTAGTAGTAAGCTTACATCGACTGAAAACGAATTCCCTTGCTAGCGAATAAGCCAAAGTTTGAATAAAGACAAAATTCAAATCTCCTGAAACGACATGGAAGCTTGGTGAAGTGGACGGCAATTTCAAATGAAGCTAAGGTGATTCAAATATTATCGCATCTTATACTATTGATTATTATTTGATATCAAGACATCATATTCAATCATTTTATCAGGCCTCAAGTCAAGGAAGGTTGGTGTACGAATCTGAGGAATAAGACAAAACAACTTGTTCGATATTCTATCAACTAGAAGATATAGACAAAGAAAAGGCAAAGACGTATCTTGAGATGCGTAGCTTCCTAAGACAAATTGGATTGGATTTTGAAGACGTCTTTCTCTAAGACGAGTTTGGTGAAAAGTCGAATATTCAGCGTTGCACAACAAAGCCTGTCAAAAGGGACGTTGCCAACAAGAGTAGGACGATTTCAGGAGACATCCGATTCAGTTTTAATGATTGCATATTCTTCATCTTGGTGTCGGAACAGGTTCTCATTTCAAGTAGGAGAAATCTATATTTAATTGCATTTGTATTGCTACTATTTAGCTTGTATTGGCATTTTATCTTTATTATATAGTTGTCATTGTAAATGGAATAGAAAGGTCAACACTAGTATATTTTGTAGGTCACTGCTCTTACAATAGTCCTAGTAGAAATTGCACCATTGTATCAAATACTCTTGGTCTTCTTGTATCGTTGCCTTAGCAGCATTGTTTGCATTGGCATAGAATTATATACATTTTTGGGCATCATATATTCAGATTGGATAGCATATATATGCAACATCATGGAGTTTGGGCTTGCACTTAAATGTTTGACAAAATCCCAATTAGCTGTAGTTGCAGATTTGCATAAAGAGTTCAGTCATTTATCATTAGGAAATCATTAAAATACTTGCATTATAGTATATTTGCACTTGTATACATTGGGCATAGTTTGTTGAAGTTTTCTAATGCATTTCATCATCATACCAAAAAGCAATTCAAACAAAACATCATTAAATCAGCTGACAACAGTCTACTAGCAAAGTGTTTGACGAAATACCTAAGGTAGCAAATTGAAAAATCAGACCAGAATTAGCAAGGGACATTACATTCCCTTCTCAAGATGCTCAGGTCCCCTTTTTAGCAGCTACCTTCACATGTCAACTTTGCGTCAAATCTTGTGCTTTTCCCATTCTCGTTGTTTTGTAGTGTGATGTGTCTGGACACTAGCGCGCTACGCGGACGTCTGTGCACTGCGCTAGCACCTTGTGACATTTCAATGTTCAAACGGTCGTTTTCAAGCATGTTTGCCACTTATCAGCTCCTTTTGTTGGTGGTAACGACTCGGGATGCTTTGTAACCGCTCGAGAAGCTTCTTTTTGCTCTTATCCTCTCTTTAAATGCAATCTTTTCACTTCATTTGCTCTCTCTGGAACTCTCTAGCTTTGGCTTTGGCCTCTTCCTCTTCCCTTTGTTTTGATATCTTGCTTGCACAGCTCCATACAGCTTGCTACAGCAGCACACTCAAGCTCTTATAGCGCTCCTTGTAACTCACTTGGCTCTTGCAGCTATATCTCCCTTGTGCTTGGGAGCATCTTGGGATTTCTCACATCTCTTAGCAATTGCATCTCTATATCGTGATACAGGTTCTCCTCCTTGAGCTTGGATTGCTTTTATCAGTTCATATTTGCTTACTTTGCTCACTTTCTCTATCTATATGGCTGTCCGTGGAGGTGGGAACACCAAAACAGGGGTTTGACTAAGGCAAACCCCTATACAGCCCCAACATTTTCTCTCAATCCTATATATGCAGGTATTGAAGATATTCACGTGCTAGAGGCTTCATTACTTGGGTTGTGAGAAGTTTCTATCTCTTATTCTCTTACTTTATCATTTATACTTCACTTCATTTCAGTTCTATTACATTCTGTTACCTTCTTGCATTTTGTAAGTTCTTAGTAATTTGATTGTTAGTAGTCACTAAGTTGTTTTCTAGGATATTCTCACTTTCTGGTCCGTACAAGACGCCAGCGTGCCTCTAGAACTCCAGTGTGCCGCGTTGTCGTCCTTATTCCGCGCTATTGTCCTTTGGCTGAGAGCTCATTAGTTTATCCAGAAAAACTTTGTGATTTACTTCTTCAGATTCTAGAACTCTTGCTCTGTTCCCTGAGGTAGTTTAGGGTAGTTCGCCCCTCGGGATTCTCTTGATAATAAAGAGACTCATGAGTAGTGAATTCCCCTTCTCTACAGAAAGAAAAACCTTTCAAGTCTTTTACTCAACTTCCAAGACCCAAAAAGACAGGTCAAAGTTTTTTTTCAGTCATTTCTTTTATGCAAAACCCCATTGATGATATTGTAAATTGTGCATTAATTATAAAGCTTGTTCATATTTTTAAATTTAGGAGTAGTGTTTAGTTTTCAAAGAGCTTCACCTACTAATCTGAAGAGAGGTTTATCTTCATGTGACATTCAGTTTTGTGTTGTCTCAAAAGAAACAAAATAAAATGCTAACATAATTCAAAGAGTCACAAATTGTTGTATTTCAAACAGGCAGTGCTTGCAAGAAAGTATTCTAGATTCATGGACCTCAAACATTTTTTCAACCAAAAAATGAAAATAATACAAGTCAACGCTTGACACAAAAAATAGTATGATCTGAACATGCTATTTAGCACTAAAGGAGGTAACTATTAATTCTATATAGTAAAATCAGAATAACCTACATTCAAAATTAAGGACAATGATAATGCTACAGCTCCACGTAGCCCTGACCATATGAGAATAACTGCCTCTTTCCAATCCAGACCATAGCCAAAATATTGTAATCCTGGATATAGTACAATGACAACTACCACCCGAGATAGCTGTAGGAAAATATAGAGAATAAAAAGATCTCCCCAAGATCCACCTGCATTTGCATTTGCAAGAAAACTGTCATATTGTAAAATATAAAATGATATTAATGTATTGCCAATGTAAATTAATGGAGAAAAGATGTATAGTATGTACTCCTACTATAATGGGAAAAAAATGACATGGGCAATGCCATAAATAAAGAAATTTTCTATTTTAACTTTGATCACACTTTTTGGTGGAAAAACATCATTAATGTAAGTTCTACCAATAACATAAATTCTAACAATCTAAGGATGGGTCAAAAATAATAGGAAAACAAGGAGTCAACTAGTACACTAAAACTCTTTTAAGTTTATATCACCTGTAATCATCTTACAAGTTGACTAAATGTGTAGTCTATAACAAGATACAGTACTTTAAGAATTGATAAATGGTTTTGCTAAATAAAAAATTAACATCTGAGCATTTCTAAGTTTCAATGGTCCATAGTACAATGCCATTTGACACTAGTTAGTAATAATTTAACCATTACTAATATTATAACCAGACCCATTTGCTGATTGAATTATTTCAAATATACAGAGAAACAGAACAAATGGACTAACCTTTAATATTATCACTACGAAGGATGCTTTCAGCAATCACCACTCCACTGCAAACATTTCAACATGAATAAGTTGTATGGCATCAATAATAATTATAATGTTCTTGGAAAAGTCACAACTTATGAAACATCATACTGATTGAAAAATAAATTATGAAATCAAATTTGAGAAGGGGACCTCCACATAGAATTGGAGGTCATATACAACTGATATAGGAGGAACCACTCACAAATTAATCATTGTAAATAGTAATTACAATCTTACTGCATTACATTTTTTTGACATAGTGAATTAACCTGCATATTTATCCACCATTCGACAATAGAAAATATACATAAATGTATCCAATATTACACAACACAAGACAAGAGATGTATGATGGGTACAAATGTACCCTAATATTTAATATACTTCAACGTAGAAGAATAAATTTGAGGTAGCGCAACAACAAACAATATTCCTAAGGAATCACTCCAAAATACCACATATGAGAGAGGTCAAACCAAATAAATTATCTTTCAAGGATCCTTTATAATCATAGATACCTCTATATAGAAACTCTCCTTTAAAAACCATATGGTAAGGGTGAAACCTTATCCCACCTAATACACAATAAGTAATTAATTTACCAATTGCAACTTATTCCACAAATTATCCATTTAACCCAATATGCACATCACCCATTGAGTGCATCTGACCTGAACATGTCTTATGTTTGCCACAAGTTGGCTGCTCGATAACATTTGCCAGATTCATGAGCAATGTAAAGATTGAATGCTAGAAGGAAGCAAAAAAAATTCTGAGATATGTACAGAATACATTATATTTTTGCCTTGGTTTGGCATGAATGATAACATTCAGTTGCTTGTATATGTTAAACTTGAAGCTAATTTGATGGGATCCATAGATGATAAAAAATGTACAACAAGAGGATATGCATGCACTGTAGGAACTGGGTTTGTTTCATGGGTTAGCAAGAAGCAACAAACAATGCCTCTTCTTCCATTGAAGTGGAGTATAAAGCTGATGACTTTACATCTTGTGAAGCAGTTTGGTTCATAAGATTACTTGCAAGCAGTTTGGTTCGTAAGATTACTTGCTAATTTTGTGATGTCCCCTTTTCAATCTGAGCATTGAATGGAATTTTTATCAAGTAGTTAAGAAATGAAGGTCCTGTCGGTAGTTAAGTCAAATCAGGACTAAGTCTTCACTCATCAACTAGAATAATAAAATTCCTGCCAACAGTTAAGACGGATTAAGACTAAGTCTTTAGTCTTCAACTAGAATAATAAAGGTCCTTTTGGCAGTTAAGTCATATTCAAACTAAGCCTTTTGTCTTAGGTCTTATGCTAGAATAAGGTGAGTTAGTTCACTTAGTTGTATGTAATGTCCCCATTTTCGGGTTCTCTTGCTCTGCAGTTGGAGATGACTTTTTGGGTTTGTATCAGCATGATCAAAGGGTAATTTGATTGTTACACCCCGATTGTATAGCTACTATTGCATAGGGCAAATGAGTGTATTGTGTGAATCTTTGATATGAATAAAATGTGATTGAACCTTGTTATCAATATGAAAATCTGTTTACATGTTATGTCTGGCTCATTCTGTATTCTTGATTGATGTTACTCTTGGATAAGCAATGCATAGAGGAAAGTAATTAGTCTTGTTTTATATATTTGATTTATATATATTGCAAATATTGTGAGCAATTGACTGCCGTGGTTTTGTGCCATGGATGCAGGAACAGGAACTATTCCTCCAGGTGGAGGGGAAACATCACTCGGGAGAGGAACTTGGTCGGCTAACCGGTAAAGTTGATCAAGCTGAGCATACACACACTTCACTGAGAGTTTTGGGAACTGAGTCAGATTAAGTTGTCATGATAAGTCATCCTTAGGCTTAGGAGTTTCTGATTACTTCTTTATGCTTTATGAGTGGTGCTCCTTGATTGACTGACTTATTGTTCTGTGAACCTTGAATGTGAACTGATAAGTTACTGATGCCTGGAATTTACAGTTAAAAGTATATATACGTGTTTGTGCAATTACGTCTATTAAAGGTGCTCTGACTGGCCTATAATAACGTAATTGGAGATTTGAAAATAAACATGTATAGATATATTTAAGTGTAAACTGGGTAAGTTTATTAATATATTTAATATCGATATTATTATAGTTTTACCGATAATATAATATATTAATATATCTAATGTAATGTTCGAATATTATATAGATATATTTATATATTTAAATAAAGGTAAATTAAAAACTATAATAATATTATATTGAATATAATACAAAATATATTAATACATTTTAATGTGAATATTAAAATGACTAAACCTTTGGAAAGATTTGAAATAGACGTATAAGTCTTTAGTAATTATTTTGCATTACCATATAAAGGAATTTTCGAAATATTCAAACTTTAGAAAGTATTAAATAAAGGAAAGGAATTTCGAAATTTACTAGACCATTGAAAAGGCATGAAAAATTAATGAAGGAAATGTAAGTTTGAACTTTAGACTTTTGAAAGACTTAAAAGAAATATTTGAAAATCGCGGACTTCTTCCCGTGAAGAAATCGCGCGACTATTTTGAGCTGTGAATAGTGGAAAATGGCAGCATTTGAAGCCCGCACCCAGTTCGCACAATGTGGACTTGGTCGCAGCTGTATGAAACGCCACCATTGTGGACGCGTGGGTGAAAGGAAACTATAAGCGACTGTGGGAAACCCTTGACATTTTCAAACAGCAACTAAAAACGCCATTTGTGCTTCAGTCCGCCATTTTTGAGGGCATGAGTAATGTTTAAACCTGTACGTGGTTGCTTCACGAAATTCAAAAGTGATATGTTGAAACATTCTTGGAAAATATGTTGAATCATCACTCATTTTTGCTGTGTTTCTGGTTATTCGGTTGCCACTGCACATTTTGACATCTTCAAAGGAAGAGGTGTCGAATTCTCATGCCTACAATGTAGTAAGCATGAGAATTCGAAACCTATAAATAGGTTCACTCTCATTGTTGAAAAACACTCATTCACTCACTCTCCTTTGCATTGGAATCATGAATTTCAGTGCTGTGGTATTTCTGTGTGTTAAAATTCCCTCTTGTTGAGAGCTTTATTCACCTACACTGCTGTTGCATTTACAGTAAGTTGCAAACCATCATTGCAATTAGATTGTGAGATAGATTGTAAAATCCATTACCATTTTGTGAAAGCCATTTGCAATTTGAGACTGTATTGCTGAGAGCAACTTTTCCTCATACCAAATTGCATTTACCTGAAAGTAGTATTTGTTCAAGCTGAGAGAAGACTGCGAAGGACGGTGGAAAAAGAACTGAAGCTACCGATCGAGCTCATACGCAAAAGGAAATCAGGCATGAGAAATATCTTTGTAGAATTTTTGTCATTGATTTTAAAAAGTGTTATTAGTTTTGCTTGATTATGCCTTGCATTATGCTGTAGTTTGAAAGGAAAAATAATAGGAAACCTCTATGTTTCTATGGAATTGCTGAATTGGGAATAGTTAAATTTCCTTAGAAAAGCTTATTGAATTAAGAAATAGCTTAAAGAGCTTGTTGAATTGGGAATAGTTTAAATTCTTTAGAAAAGCTTTTTGAATTAAGAAATAGCTTAATAGCTTGTTGAATTGGAAATAGCTTAAAAGCTTGTTGAAATGATTAGTTTGAATTCATAGGAGAATTCGAAAAGGAATAACATAAAAAGGGAAATGTTTGATTACTTCTTAGTAAAAGTACCTTATGTTTTGTATTGCTTGAATATTGCTTGAACTCCTTAAATAAAGGAAAGGGACTAGTTATTAATACTAGGATGAGGGTGGATTCAGTACCAAGGTAGTCTAAAGCTTTAGAGTTAAATAGGTTAACCAGAGAAAGCTATGTACTCCATGGATAAAGATTTCCATGTTAGGAAGTACCAGAGGGACCCCTTGTTGACTGTACTCCATTTCCTGTTTAAGTAGTTGAAGTAGGAAGTCTAGGGTGATTGACTACCCACGGAAAGGACTCAACCTACGCGTAGGATAAGGCAGCCTTAAGTCAAACTGAACCTGACTTAGTGCAAGTGATAGATGACCGTCAGTTTAAGTACTGCCGAAATGCTTTGGCCAAAGTAGTGTAGTATACCTAACGTCCACTTAGACTGTGAGACGAATTACACTGTCAGTTCACAGTAGTCCAGGTTACATGCTAGATTGAGATTGTGAGGGCACAAGGATTTAGTTATGTAGGATTACACACTATGCTCAGTTGGTCATACAGAATCGGTTACCCAACCAATCTCTTCATAGAAGGGAGGGCCGTCTACTTAACAGTAAACGTGTGGGGGACCGCAATATAAGTCCGTGGTTGGTGGAAAAGCACCTGAGTGATGTTTCTCCTCCACAATAGACTTCTGATGAACCAACGTTTGAAAGGGAAGATCCTAGACAGTCTTATTCCTATTTGCTCAAAAGCTTCCGAGCTATGTTTGAAACTTGTAAGATTCTTACCTTGCTTTTTAATTGAAAGAAAAGTAATGATGAAAGTGTACTTTGATATTTACTTGGAAAATAGAACAATGATAAATTGTGTCATTTATTTCTTTATGATGAAATGTTCAATTAAAATGAAAAGAAAAGTTATTTACTTTGTCATTTAATTGTATTTCCTTGTATCTTATTAGTAAAAGTAGAAAAATTTTGTTTACCCGGTTTTGGGGTCGTTACATTGATGTTACCAGTGAGCTCAGATGGTTTAGAGGAGTTCTATGATGCTTTCGGATGTTATTTTCAACTTCCAGTTTGGGCTCCAAGGTTTTGGAGGGAGCATCAATATATAGTAAGTCATCCGGTCAGGTCTGTCCATCATCTTTCATCATTGGGATCATGCATGCACAGTCACTTTTCAATTCTGATGCTTTTCGACCATTTCCATAATTTGGACCTATTAATGAGCTATATTTAATTAATTTCTCTAAGGTTGTTATTTTTATTAAAATATTTAAGGGCACACCTTAGTGTTATAGCTCATTGGAACAAAGATGAAAAGTTTTAAATGTTGAGATGCTGAAAAGTGACTTTCAATGCCGGAAATGTTTTAAAAATGAAATAAATCACTTTTTGGAGTTAAAAGGGGTAATCAATTAATAGTGGTTGATTTAAGAAGTTTCTGGAAAGTTCCCTAAGAAGCATATAAAAAGGGGAATTGTGAGCTCATTTGGTATGTTCAGTTTATTCTATTTCTCTAATTGAAACCCTTGTGGTTCTAGAGATTGAACCTGGTTCATCTCAGTCTCTAGAGGATGAAAACCCTCTAGGGAAGATCAGTTTTGGTGGTGAAAGATTCCTCCCTAGCTGGTGATTGGCGGATTCACATCTGCACTTCAATGATTGATTGTTTGATTTGAGGAAATTTGTGTCTCCTTTGGAGACAAATTTCAGAGATAGATACAATAATATCTACAAGGGAAGTTCAAAGGAAATATATTTAATTTCTGAGATTGCAGGCAGTATTATATTTTACTATCAGTATTGCAGACCAATATAGTTGAATGTTGGCCATACAAATTCATTGAAGGAGGTAGAGTTTATTGTATTTGATGAAAGTCAGGGTTTGGTCCAACACAGCACCTCTTTTATAGCCGCCACTCCTCATATGGACTAATCGCACCTTCCCTAATCGTGCCAATTGCTAGCAGCTGAGTTGGAAGTTCCCACATGATGGTCAAAGGCAATTCAAAGGGAGGGAGTTGACTTATTTTATATTACCCGAGCTTTTTATTTCTACCGCCAGCCTCCCAAAGGTATCCATGAGCCTTGATGTGAATCGCAGCTTTTGTGATAGCTGCACCCATCCTCATGAAAGAGTTGTGGGTTTGCTAGGGCCATGGGAAATTGCATTGGAATGTCCCAGCAAACTTTAAAGAGCCCAAAGATGTTAATAATTGCTCAGGTCACAAATCTAGTATTACGAGTTGTTTATGAATTCTGAAATTATATGTATGAACTGTTCATTTGGAAATATAAAGTCAAAACTCAGTGATATATTTCTATTATTCCTTCCTTATTTCTCTTTATGCTGGAAGTATAAATATTGTCATCTAAATCAATGAAATTAATGAGAAATTCTTCCAAAGTGTTATTGGCAACCTTTTCTACTTGAAACCTGCTTATACAAACTCAGAACAACCATCAAGCCAATTGTTTGACAAAATGCCTGCATTGTCAAACATGTGAAAATCGTACAAATTTCGATGCATTTCTAGTGGGGATTTTACATTGTTAGTTATCTCAGCAAATTAAAGAGTTAGTTTCAGTTATATGCAGCTAAATTACGAGTTATGTGGTCAGTTATCTCCTTGAAATCCTAGGACTGATTGATCAGCTAATTAAGAATAAACAGGGGATTGATTCCTAAAATTAGCGAATCACCCACATCGAGGGTATCATATGCAGCACAGGCTAAGTTACCGAATCGTGGGTCTGAGGCAGCCGTTTCCAGAGATGTTTCGTTTCCGAAACGGAATCGGATATGAAACGGGTTGGAAACGGACAAGAATCGTGTTTTTGACTGTGGAAATGATTCGAAATTCGTGCAACGTTTCCAAGTGTTTTCGGCGATGACATGGCGATTCGAAAGCGAATCTAAGACCGTTTCAACTTTTCGTTTGACTTTTTGCATCGAAAAAAACACATTTTAGGGTGAATTTGCATGACGTGAAAGGATTTCGCGTTACATTATGCGGATTTCGTGGTTCATTTCGCTTTCTAAAAACAGTGACACTGCAAAAACGTGGACGGCGACACTGCAAAAACGTGGCCCCGCGACCTGCAAAACACGAAAACGCCGCCAGTGGAAGAGACGCAACTCCACACAGAAAACGCGGCTGGGAAAGGAAAATGCAAGAGAGGTAGGGTTTCATTTTTATTTGCATTTTTTATTTTTTTATTTTCGTTTTTAATTTGTTTTCTGTTTTTAAAAAATCTTTATCAATTAAGAATTATAAAAAACTTCCATGCATTTTTTTAATTTTTTAATTTTTAATATTTATCTATGTTGGCGTTTCAATTAGTACCTTTGGAGTGCTTATTGGAAATGGACAGCTGTTGCAAGTGTGTTAGTACATGCTCTTCCGATTATAGAGAGGAAGATCTCTCTTTGCTGATTTTATACTGTAAAAAAAAAAGGGGTGTACTAAGATTTCCCATCCTTTTTACTTAGCGGCAGGACACAAGGGTGCATAAACCAATGCGTCGTAGCTAAGCTTTTTCTCTGGTTTCTGCAGATCTTAACTATGACTAACTAACTTCTAGACTATCCTACCTCCTCAAGATAAATAGATCATGAGGGCATAGGATTGAAATGGTATGGTTGGATCACTTGAATCCTCCGTCTCAATGGAATATGGCCAAGGCTCTGAACCTTCAGATATATACCAAGATAGGGCTCGATACAAGCAAACACTCGTTACGGTAAACTGGATCTGAGACTTGCCAAGGAGGAGGAACCCCTATCCGAAGTATAGGCTTGGAAGCAGCTCACTGGAAACAACAAGGAACGATGGCCTTTCTAACAGGATTCCCGAGGAGGTGACGACACCTGTCCAAAGTCTAGGCTGCAAGAGAGATCATTAAACAACATCAAACGATAATGATCGATGACAAAATATCCAAGGAGGCGACGACACCTGTCCAAGGAGGAGATTGAAACAATGCACTATTTAAAAACAAGACTTTGAATAACTCAAATAATTAGATCAATCAAGCTTGCACCATCTGATTTATTTCTTCAAGGTTCTTCAAAGAATTACAAAGGTCGGGACAGCAAAGGCACGAAATCATGCACAATTGCGATCAACCAACGAACTCTCATCCAAGAGTGAACAGATATAAACAAGCGAACTCTGGCAACAGTGGCGCAGCAATTTTGCTAGCAAATAAAGGTTAAACAAATAAAGAACCTAAGGCTCTTATTTATAGAAACTCAAAGGAGTAGGCAACCCTAAAATCTCCTTGAGTTAACAAACAGTTCTTGCCAATCAGCAAGATATTATTCTATGTCTAAAAGTAGGTGAGCAAACAGTTAACTGGAAATCTACTTCAGTTAACTGAAACTAAACAAAAGTCAAACTGGAAGTCTACCTCAGTTGACTGACACCTAACTAAAAGTGAACTTATGTTACAAATGTCTCTCCAAATAGACATCCACCTTTTGAGGAGATCTGAGATCCACAAATCGTGGGAGTCAAATAGACATCCTAGATTAGTGGGATCTGACATGCATGATCTGTGGAGATCTGGAGTCAACTTGGAAAGGGGCATCAAGTTGACCTCAGTCATCATTAATGCTATCTGGAGGGTAGGACGTCCATCCTCGGTGCTTTACACCTCTTCACCACTGGTCAACAAAGTCTCTATCCAGTCATTGACCTCTTCGGCCTCCGGGCAATTAATGCTCTTCAAAGTGACTACGTGGCATCTAAGCATTTCTTCACCCGTTGAAAGCTGCTGATGATAGGTTATGCATTGGGCAGCTGCTTCATCTAACTGGACAGACATGGCTGCAATTTTGGCTAATTTGCAGCCATTGGGATCTTCAAGGAATGAAGATCGGATGACCTCCTGGAACCGTGTCTGCACTGTTTCAAGTTCAACATATTCCCCTCTTTCCCACTGATATTCTAACTCAGGGAAGGATATTACCAACGTTCTCGCGAAGTTGATAATATTGGCGACGAAGCGTCTATAGTCAATCAGCTCCACAGAGTTGGCATCATAGGCTCTCACCTTGTATGCCACTTGTTCTTTCCACTCAAAGAGATGGTGTTTATTTTTTGTGGTCGTAACTGATTCATATGCTTGTTGCAAATCAGCAACTGTCGCCTCCTCTCTCGGCCTCTCTTGAGCTGCCTTCACATTTGACTGCTGGATTTCTGATCTAAGTCCATGTGCCCTATCTCTCAGCTGATATGCTTCTGTCAACACGCACCGTCCTTTGATTAGAAATCATCCACTTGACGTCTCAAGTGTTTGCCGTATGTAATCAACTGATGATGGTTTCTTTCAGCTGGGAGATCCAACAGTCCTTGAGGCAAGGCCGAGGAGTTCGGAGTGTCATGTATCAAACTAGAAATGTACAATTTTAGCTGACGGATTTCAGCCCTCAAGGCTGCTTTGTCTTGTCCATCCTTCGTCATCCTTTCTTTGACACTCGCCGAGGCAATTCCAAGAAGGTCTGCCTCCACCTGTCGAGTGGTCTTTCCAAGGTTCACCTTTGAAAACGTGAAATCCTCAACCCTCACATTATGTATATCTTTGTCTTCAAGTGGGGCAGCAGTCTCTATGATAACCTCGTTCTCTGCATTCTTTTCTACATGTGTCTGCTTCTTTAACTTCTTTTCCGGCATGTCTTGTGGGACATGATGGAATTTACAGAAATCAAGCTGATAAGAAGGTCTCTCCCTCTTCCTCCCAAGCGAGCTTTCCAGCCAGATAAAATCTCGGATAGAATTGCTGGGAGGAGGAGCATAGGCCCCCTAAATGCTGGAAGAACGAGACTGTGTCGTGGCAATGGCTCGTGGTGGTGAGTCCAAATCAATAGGACTCTGCGACCTCTGTGATGGTGGTGAAGCTGGTGACTCTGTTTCTATCACCAGCACCGCTTCTGCTGCAACTTCTTCTACAATGGTTTCCATCTCTACAGCGATTATTTCAATCACTGGTTCTTGTGTAGTTGCAGCGGTCTCAACTGTCTCAGGTAAATTGGTGGCTGTCTCCACCTGTACCTCTTGCCGGCTTGTGCTGGCAATTCCTTTTCTCCCCCATGTGCTCCCTGACATCCACATTCCTTCTGGAGGAAAGCTCATCATCTTCTGTCTGGGTTTCCTCCTAGACATGGAAGGTAGTGTAAACTGAACCACTGGTGGCTCTGATTGGGGAAGTACTACCTTCCTTGTCCTCTTACTGTCCAGGTAGAGTTGACTGTGTCGAACCACTCTACCCGTTCTTTCCTCAATAGACGTACTCTCTTTCGTGTACCTGTCTACTTTGCCGAGTGGTTGTGAATCCACTAGACCCGTGAAGAAGGAAGAGAGAATGACTTCTTCTTCATCCTCAGATAAGCCCTCGATGTCCTCTGACATGAATTCTGCAATCTGCGAGAGCTTGAATCTGCTATGGTTCCTCCTCACTTTGAACTCATCCTCGCAGTTGACCCAAAAATCTTCCATGAAAAGTTCATGTGATGATTTTTGCTCAAGGTGAGCTGCAAAGATGCCTCTGGGGTCATAGGATGGCCTCCTGTCAATGACGTACTTGAGATTAAATCTCACTATTTCCTAGCTTATCAACCTTGCATCGGCTGCAGTCCTGCATCTGTAGAGTCCCATCTGAAAAGGAAAGTTTGCAGCAGTCTTTTTCTTTATGCAAAGGTAAGAGTGAACCTCGGCCAATTGCCTAAGGAATTCCATGAACACTACCCTATCTGAGGGGTAGCGTGGCATCATGGCGGGGTGGCCATTGTAGCCATACACGCGTATGTAGGTGAAAGTGGGGAATTGTATGAACCAATCCGCCCAATCCACCATTGTTGCCTTAGCTGCTGGTGAAATACGCACGTGCATCTCATGGTCTAGCTCGTGCATAGTAAAAAGGTCATTTATCTTTTTGAAGTGTCTTTCCGCTAGAGTGAACTCTAAGCGAGGAAAATATTTTTGTACCTTTTGCACACCCAGGGTTCCCACAGTGTGTAATGTTCTGAAATCGCCTTGGAAGGCTATCAGGTAGACCAAGTATGAACACATGTGGAAACGGTGCTCGTCTAGAAACCCGGTGAATTGTTGGTGGAGTGTGTCACTGATTAGGGTGGCCCAGTCGTAGTGTTCTTTCCTGCTGATTATTTTGCCAATAATGTAGAACATCCACGGCTGGAAGGATTTACCCTCCTCTTGTCCAGTGACTCTGCTGAGTAGGGTGATTAACACTCCGTACTCATCTTTGAATTCTCCTCTACCAACCAATCTAGGCAAGCTGGTTCTTTTTGCTTTTAGCCAATGTTCAGCCATTATAAGCGAACACTCATCCTTCGAAGCCTCGAATACCTTTTCACATTCTGACACTAATATGACCACCTTGGTAGGGCATGGTGGAATTGCAAAACAAGTCTCTATGTCCACCAGCTTCAAGCTGCAAATCACCCTCCCGTCTACTGACAGGATCTCTCTTGTTGTCGGGTTGTAATGCTTTGTGCAAGCAGTTACAAGCTCGATGCTTTGTAAGGTGATTGGAATAGATGCTGCTTGAGATAAACCGGATTCTTCGATGTTCTGCAATGTGATTTGATTCATGCCCTCCAAGTCCTCAGAACTCACCTCTGGATTTTTCTGCCATAAGTCTGTGTCAATCGTTTTCAGGTAATCATGGTATAAGACCGTTTTGGTCTTGTATTGCACCTGAGAGTACTGCATTCTTAAAACCTTGAATATTGACTGGGCACTTGACCCTGTTCTGACACTTTTCTGGAACTGCTAAAAATAGCCTCGTCGGGGGTAGTTTTTACGAAAAATTATGAGACATGGGTTTTGTTAAGAATGATTTTCTAGACAAATCCAAATCGTCAGAAATTCGAAAAATTGAGTTTTTCTTTGACATGCAAGAGCCCTTTGGTAGCAGAGGCAGCAGGGGTACTAGAAAGTGATTTTTCTGGAAAAAATCTGACACGTGGGTTTTGTTCGTGCTTCAAAGCCAAACAAACCCAGTTTGTCTATTTTTCAATATTATGACTTTTTTCGGAAACCCTAAAAAATAGGGGCAGCAGGGCTACTTTTTCTAGAAAAATCTACCATATGGGTTTTTTTGAAAAAGTTGTGTTGATCATACCCAGTTGGCCAGATCTATGATAATCTATCGTTTCCTATGACATGCAAAAGAAATATAGACAGAAGATGGATTGGAAGTTATCAACTGCCACTTTGCAATAATCTGTCTCTGGAAGCAATCTCGGGAGAAGAATGCTTTTACTGCCAATGATCTTCAAAAATATTGAAGATCCGTCCAAAACCCCTGCCAGATCTTGAAAACGTATTCTTGGGAGCTACTTGATGTTTTATCCTTCAACCTGCAAAAAGAATAATGAGGAAAGGGACGCCTAGCATGAATATAATTATATAAGGCAATTAGGGTTAAGATCCACAAAGTATGGAAGATAACTCATCATTCAGGCCTGATTTGGAGTTCCAAAAGATCATTTCCACTAATTATGGAGTGTTTGGTCTCTTTTTGGCTCCAAATTTGCTAACTCAAGTCAACATTTCTGTTTGACTTCTTTTAGGCGTCCATTCTTGAAGTTGATCATTTTTTGTTCATTTTGCAAGCTGAAGTGCTCCCGTTTGATCTTTGATTCAGGTTGTTCAGTTGATCTCAAGCAGTGGCTGGCAGTTTTGTTGTTGAGGTGGGATCAACACGATGAGATATGCCTAAGAGGGATCAACTCAAAAAACTGAGTTAAGGTCTCCAGAAAGAAGGGCGCCTTTCCTTGAAAGGGGCGCTTTTAGCCATGCCTTAGTCAATTTTCATTGACTGTTCTTCGTTTTGACCTTTTAAGACCCTCTTTGCTTTGATCTGACGTTCCCGATGTTAGATGAATCAGATGACTCTGCTTGATGATGCATCGGGTAGTTGGTTCGGTCTTGCTCAGGATGACTGACTTCTCAGTTTAAGCTGGCAAGTTTTGGGCCTTTAAACTAAAGGGCGCCCCTGGCCAGCAGGGGCGCTTTTAGCTTTTGCTTGGTTTCATCTTGGTTGTGGACTGCCAGTCTTTGACCTCCTCCATCAGTTGATTGATTTGTCGGAAGCGTTTGCTGATAGTCTCGTTGACGAGATAGGTCATAGCTGAGAAGGTCATCCTGGGAGGCAGTGAAGATTCTGGCTGAATCTAGATGCCTTCAAGAAAGGTCGCCTTTCCTTGACAGGGGCGCTTTTAGCCATGCCTTAGCCATTTTCTGGCTTATCTTTCCAGTTCTTCAAATTTGGCTTTTTCTGCTTGATCTCATCTCGTGATCGTCCAGTGTGTCTTATGGACTTGCTGTTAGATTGATCACGTAGCTGGGAGGAAGCTGGAAAGATATTATGTATAGAGTTGCTACTAACGGATTCATTTGGTGCCTGCAACTGAGGGGCGCCCCTGGCAAGCAGGGGCGCTTTTGCCTTGAAGCTCTCTGATTTGGCATCTGTGTCGTTGATGGATCCTCCATACTTCGCTGACGGTTGGTCAATGATCCCTGAATCAGATGATCTTGCTGATTGTTTCGTTGTCGATCCAGCATGAAAGTGAAGAGGATGACTGTTTTGACAATGCCATATGATTTGATTTGCCCTCTGAGATCCGAGGGCGCCTTTCTTCAAGAGGGGCGCCTTTTCACCTTGTAGACTGTGTTTTGCCTTGGTAGACAAAACGTCCATCTTCCAGACTTAGCCAAATTTTGGCCTTTTCCGTTTTGAGAATCTCCCTCATTGAAACAGCATCTTTTCATCCTTTTTCGCCATAGTTTCTTGGTTGAAGCTTTTGAGGTTTAGCTTTCAGTGCCTGGTACTGGCCAATCTGCCATTAATGGCTGCGGAGCTCCTAGCTTTTTTCCTGAAAAATAGAAATAGACCCACCAGAGTAAAACATATTTTTTGATAATTCCGACTTGATCAGTGTGATCGTGAAGGCAATTAATCCTATCAGGATTATTTTCAATCATTTCCGGGGAGGTCCTATTTTTTAGGGTTTCCATAAAAATAGGGGTGTAAAACCCTAATTTTCATTTTTTTAGAATTTTAACCATAGGTTCCTTGACGGAAACCCACAAAGATTTCATATTTGGTTTGATCTAAAACATACTTTCGATGGCATTTTTTTATTGTTTAGCTCAAATTAAGCAGAATGCCAAAAATTTCATTTTGGGTATAACAATCTATAAATGATAAGTTTATAAGACTATTTAATAAAATTATAAATTAATATTAATAAAGTAAACACAAATATTAAATAGTTTTTGACATTTTGTTTATTTTGATATTAATTTTTTGATGTTTAAGACTTCATTATTTCATAATTTTAAAGATAAATAAAAATTTAAAATTTACATATTTCATAATCTTAATATATAATAATTAAATTTTTAAAATTAATATATATAGTTGTTTTTTAAAAATTATATAATCTCATAATATACATATATACAATGTAATATTTATTATTTTACTTATAATTTTAGAGTTTTTAAAATATTATATTCATATATTATAATTAGATAATTTTAAAAATTTATAATTTAATGTTTAGATTTACAATTTAGCATTTTAGATAATAAGTTTTTTATTTCATTAATTAATTTAATCAAACTTTTCTTAACAATTTTTAAATTTGAAATTGCTACTTGCAGTTATCATGGCAGACAGTTCAGCTTCTGTCGGCAATACTAATCCCTCGTTCAAATTTGACTCGGTTTCACCACTATGGAGACATGTAAAAATAATAGAGCAAATTCCAGGTGGGGGGACATGTGTTTGGATATGCCCCGGGTGTGAAAAGAAACACACTAGTTCCTACAGTCGAGTGAGAGCGCATTTGTGTGGAGTTACTGGGAAGGGAATTAAACCATGTCCAGGAAAAAATGATGTAGTTGTACCATCTCACATAACAGCAGGATATATTGCAGAGCAAGAGGAAGCAGATGAAAAAGTTCAAAATAGAATGGGGCATCCATTGAGTACAGGAAGGTGCTCAAAGATGGCATCTACTTCATCTCACACAGATATTGGTCATCCTGATATTGTAGTAGAAAGCCATCCCTTTTTGAGAGCAATTGAAGTTGAAAATGTCAATGAGGCTAATGTTTCAAAGAGAGCAAAGGGACCATTGGAGAAGGCATTTAATAATGATTCAAGACGGCTTGCTGACCAAGCCATTGGAAGATACCTCTATTTAAATGGTATCTCTTTCAATGTTGTTCGATCACCTTATTGGCAGGACATGATAAGAAAATCAAATGAAGCTCCAAAGGGGTACACAAGCCCAAGTTATGAGAAGGTGCGTACCACTATATTGTCAAAGGAGGTAAAACATATAGAAGATGCATTATATCCTATCAAAGCCTCATGGAAAGAAACAGGTGTGTCTATTATTTCTGATGGATGGAAGGATGCCAAAAATAGACCATTGATTAATTTGATTGCAGTGTGCCCTAAAGGGGCAATGTTTCTAAAGGCTGTGGATTGTGAGGGGCAGGTAAAGAATGCACAATTTATTGCTGACATCCTTATACAGTGCATTAATGAAGTGGGGCCTCAAAATGTTGTCCAAGTTGTAACGGACAATGCGAAGAATTGTAGAGTTGCTGGTATGATAGTTGAGTCACGATTCAGACATATATTTTGGACACCTTGTGCCGTGCATTCCCTCAACCTCATGCTACAGAAGTTGGGTACAAAAATAGATTGGATCAAACAAATCTATGCTGAAGCTGAAGAGATCCAAATGTTCATAACAAATCACCACATGTCGCAAGCTATCTTTAGATCATTCTCGCAACTAGAGCTACTAAAGGTAACTCAAACTTCAAACATTGCATTTTGTTGGCATAAGAACTAACACCTCTGGAGTGTGAGTTTGTACGTACAGCTATGCACACTACGTAATGAGTGCTCTTCAAATTAGGAGGGGAAGCTCCCTCGTTGTGCTGGAATGCATGAAATAGAAAAGTAAACTAATATCCTATCTTTTTGTTCTCAGTTGGTAGAGGCACAAGGTTAAGAAAACCTAGAACATTGCAGCTAAGTATTTTCTGGTTTCACAGATCATCTAACTACAACTAAGCTAACTTCTTTAAAATCTATCCAGTTTCCTCAAGAAAACAGAGCGTGAAGAAATGGAGCGGGAATGTATTATACGATAAACTTCAGGTGCGGGTTCACAACATGAAGGCAAGGTAGGCGCGACTATTTGCTTATCTGAGAAGAAGCTTATTGAAACAAACAAATAAACGGTAAACCTAGTACAGCTTCACAACATGAAGGCAAGGTAGGCGCAACTATCTGCTTGGTTGAATGAGTTTACTATAAACAAACACAAGGTAAGCAACTGGGACAGCATATTGTATAGACGAAACACGCATGCAATAACGATCAAACCAGCAACCCCATTTAACTAAGATTGAATGAACACCATGACAATAACATGAAGGCAAGGTAGGCGCAGCAATTTATTATAACAGCAATCACTCTTTGAACAGATACAATAATAGCAATACTACAGGAAAGGTAGGCGCAGCATGTATGCTATCAAGCAAAAGTTAAATTACAAATGAGCTAGAAGCTCTTATTTATAGACTCCAAGGTGTAGGAAACCCTAAAATCACCTTGAGTCAACTACAGTCTTGCAATGCATGCAAGATCTTATTCTCTAAACCTAATTGAATGAAACTATACAGTTAACTGGGAAACTATCATCAGTTAACTGAAACATCTAATCTAAATGGACAAGGTGCAACATGCACGTCCTTATTGAAAGCAAGTCAACTGGAAGCTATCATCAGTCAACTGAAAGATCTAATCTAAGCTCCAAGTGCATGTAGATGTTTCCAAGAAAGAGATGGCATGCAATGCGTAACAACAAGTTAACTCGGAAAGAAGCATCGAGTTAACTGCTGCTTATGACTCATCCTCGAAAACAACTACAAGGTCTAACTGAAAGTCTACTCCAAGTTTATCATCTCCTCCAAGAATTTATCAATAGTATCATCATCTGGCACTCTGACGCTATCCACGATGATCAACTGTCTGTCTAACTCTCTGTCTCCGTCCTAGATTTCCCTTTGACTATCTCTAACCTTTGTGGTCACCTTTTTGAAATTGATAGTCAGCATTGTAAACTCCTCCATTTTGGACGCCTCTGGCTCTCCACATAGGTTACCACGAACTAGCTCTTCGAACTCAGCCTGAACTGCCTCTAACTCGGCGTATGTACCATCCTCATGCCGATAATGACATGGGATCTGAGTGATGTACTCGCTGATGAAACGAAGAGCTGCAACAACCTTTTCCTGAAACATACCCATCTTAGCAGAAATCCTATCATATGTCTCCACCCTGCAAAGATACAACTCTCTCCAAGTGAAGACTTTCTTTTGATCTCCATCTGCTTCAATGGCGTCATAGATTCCCGCAAGCTGTGATATCAGAATCAAATCCTTCGGCTTACGCTCGGCTATGAAAATCTCGAGCTCCTGAATTCTCTAGCGAAGACTATGTGCGTCAACCCTCAACTGATATAGCTCTGTGAGGAGGTGTCGACCAGCAATGATAAAGTCCTCAATCCAAGTATCCAGCAACTTTCCTCGATTAACCAAGTGATGAATCCTCTGCTGATCTGTCGCAGTCTCTCAAAGCTGTGGGAGTAAAGGTGCTTGCCCCTCGCTACTATGAAGCAAACTCGAGATGTACATGCGGAGTTGCCTGATTTAGGCCTTAAGAACTGCCCTATCCTCACCATCCTTCATGACGCATTCCTCTAGATTACTCACAACGACCTTGAATAGGCTCACGTCGATGTGTCGAGTACTCTTACCTGGATTAGTTTTGACAAAGGTAAAATCACCAACATCAACTTCATCTAAGTACTTGCCCTCTGGCGGTGTAGCAACCTCTATGATGATCTCTGCCTCAGGATTTTTCTCAATGTTAATCTACTTTTTGGCCCTCTTATTCAACCTGTTCTGATAGGGTTCACCGAACTCAGATAAATCAAGATCATACGAAGGCATACGCCTTTCTCTTCCCAATGACTTCTCAAGCCAAGATGAATAAGCAATACTATCCTCTCGAGGTGGAGATGCTTCTACTGTATCAGCTGTTGGCGGATCTACTGGTAGGAAGGTCTCATGTATCGGAGATTCAGACTCCGAATCAATATCTATAGGAGACGATTGTGGTGAAAAAGGTGAACCTAGAGATGACAAACCGGCCTCAGCCTGAATTACTGGTTCTGATGAAATAACTGGCTCTGGAAGTACTGTCTCTACAACTGGAAGTGCTGGTTCTTTCTCAACATGTTTCCTTTTGGTAATGCTTTTTCCTTTTGAATCAATCCCCATCTTAACCCCTTCAAGCGGCTTCATGGTAACCTTGACTCAAGGTCTAGCCCTAGAAGTAGAAGGTAAAGAAGAAACCACCACTATTGGCGGCTCTATAACTGGGATCACCCTTCGCTTCCACTTACTCGCAAGGAAGTACATGGTGGTTTTGATAACAGACCTCGATAAGTCTTTCATTGAAGTATTCATTGGGAGATACCAATCAGGTTGGCGAAGTGGCCGGCGAGCAACTTGGTCTTTAATGAATGAATGAAGAAGTATCTCGCCATCATCATCAGACAAGCTTTCCACATCCTCTGACAAGAAATCAGCAATCTGTGAATAGTAAGCCTACAATAATGACGACGACGCACCTCAAATTCATCCTCACAATTGACCCAAAAGTCCTCAAGTGCCGCCGAATGTGAAACATTTCGCTCCAACCTTGCAGAATAATGACCCAACGGATCATAGGTACGCTTCTGAGGAAAACACTCAAGCTGAAGTTTATCCAACTCATGCGCCATTAACTTGCAATCGGCAGCTGTTTTGCATTTATAAATACCCAACTCAAACGGAAAGGTGAAAGCTGGCTTATGTCAATTGCGAAGAAAAGTGTGAACCTCATGTGCCTGTCTCATGAACTCCATGAAAAGAACCTTATCCGATGGGTACCTCGGTAGCATCAGAGGCTCTCCTGTATATCCATAGACACGAATATATGTAAAAGTAGGGAATTGGATGAACTAATCTGCCCAACTCTCCATTGCTGATTGTGCCTCTACAGAAATCCTCACATGCATCTCATTATCCAAATTTCTGACTATCCTCATAAGAAAGTGATCGTTCACTGCTGTAAAGTCCTGTTCAACTTTCGAAAACTCCAACTGAGGGTAGTATTCGTGCACTCGCCGAATGCCCAGAACTCCATTGGTCTTTAATAATTTAAAGCTGCCTTGAAATGCAACCAAGTAAACTAGAAAAGTCACCATGTGGAATTCGTGTATCTTTAGGAACTCTGTAATCTGCTAGTGAAGACACTCGCTGATAAACATGGCCCAGTCAAAGGTTTCTTTCTTATCAATAACTCGTGAGATGAGGTAGAACATCCATGTTCGGAAAACGCTTGCGTCTTCAAAACCTGCTAACCAATCAAGGAAAGTTATCAAAATAGCAATCTCTTCCTTGAAATCCCCACGTGCAATCTTCCTTGGCATGTTGGTTTTCTGAATTTTCAACCACCGTTGAGCTACTTTCTTCTGTGATCTATCCTTGTCCTCCTCCCATATTCTGTCACAATCTAAAATGGATACATCGAAATGATTTGAACATGGAGGAATAGAAAAGCATTTTTCTACATCCCTCGGCTTAAGGCTACAAATAATCCTTCCATCTATCGATCTGATTTGTCTGGTAGATGAGTCATAATGCTTCACACAAGCAAGTACGAACTCGAGATCAAAAACTGAGATAGGAATGGATGCCGCTGCAAGTATCCCTAAACGCTCAAGATTTCTGATTGTAGTACTGCTGATACCCTCCAATGAGTTCAGATTGATGATGGAAAAAACATGACTTAAGTCGGTATCGGTAGTTTTCAGAAAGTTATGAAGAAAGACCTGTTTGGCCTTATAGTCTATGGGATTATACTGCATTCTGAAAAACTAGACTTTTGACTGTAAAGTCGAGTGTGTTTGGACAACTTCGGAAAAACTGAAAAAGCTCGAGGCTAGGCTAAAAATAGCAAGGGGAAGTAAATTTTTTTAGACAAATTCTAAGATATGGGTTTTGTGTAAAATCAAATTCTAATGTGACCCAAAATGTCAGAATTGCGAAAAAATGGGATTTAGGCTTGCATGCAAAAGGTTTTCGGTTAAGATTTGAATTGGCAGTAAGGACACTGGGGGCAATTTTTCCCGCGAAAAACTAGAACATGGGTTTTGTGTAGAAATGAATCCTAAAACAACCCAGATCAACAGATTTGCGAAAAAACGTGATTTAGGCCCACATGTAAAGAGAATTCTGGAAAAAAGCACAGTGCTCTAGAAAAAACACAGCGGGGCAATTTTCACAAAATAATCTAAGACATGGGTATTGTTGTTGATGCTGAAATACTCGAACCCAAATGATGCTTTTTTGAAAAATCTATCGTTTTCTTTGACATGTGAAGAAAATATAAGACGAGAATAGAGGAAAATAAGACAAAAGAATAGAAGTTTTATTTGTTTTTTTTTTCTCTCTTCTTCTGTAAAAATTCGCCTATGCTTGAAGTAGAATTGATAAAACCTACGTGCAAAATAGAAACCAAGTCTGAAATAATCTTCTCTCAAATAATCTGAATCTGTAGCTACGAAGAACACTGAAATTCGACACCTGTAGCACCTTCAGATCAATTCTATGCTCAAGAAAAGATGTTTCTTGTCAACTCTGATGAAGAATAATGGACGCCATTAGCAAAATATATAGAAAAATATCTTCTAAGGCGTGTGATATACATGCTAAGCATTAGAAATGGTGCTTGAAGTACAACTGATGCTTCAAAACTCACGCATGGCCTATATTTGGCTTCAAACTCAATTAACTGGATGTATTATAAACCCTAATTAGGGCGCCATTAGCAAAATTTAGTTAACTGATACATGCAAGCTAATTTTAGCCAGTTTATGACCAAAAATAGGTGAATCAGAAGTTGACATAAAAAGACTTTAACTGAAGATCTAAATTTAGTAAACTGAAAACTCTCCTCATGCGCATTTCTATTTTTGAATTTTGAAAAAGTCAACCTTTGACTTCTAGGCGTCCTTCCATACTTAGACATTTTTCTAAAAATTTGAATCTAGAAACCTCAAATAAAGCTTACGTTCGATCATTGATTCTAATTGACTGCTGCGTCAAATCAACTGGCTGATAGTTCCATCAAAGAGCAGGACCAAATCTGACAAGAAGATTCTTTGAGGTGATAATCCAAAATTCATAAATCTGAGGCTTCAAAAAGATGGGCGCCCTTGGCCTCCAGGGGCACTTTTGACCTCAATATTAGAATATTTTCAGGCATTTCCATTATTTTCATTGATAACTTGACCATATTTCACTTGACGTTTCCCAACACTTGGCAAAATTTCAGAACATGCTGCTGGCTCACTGCGCAGCAGGCTGAATTCTGAGCAAAGGCTCTTGGAGAGCACTTCATATAAAAACATCATCTAACCTTCCTAAATCATGGGCGCCCCTGTCCTCCAGGGGCGCTTTTCCCAACCAGTGTTATCCATTTTTGTAACTGGCTAAAGACTACTAAACTTCTGGCTGCAGGCTGTCAAGACATCTTCTGATTCAGCTGAGACAGGCAACGGAAAGCTGGAGCTAACACAGACGAGACGAGCATCTGAAATCATCAAACAGACTCCTTTAAAGGCCTTAAAACCTTGAGCGCCCCTAGCCTCTAGGGGGGCTTTTGTCCTTCCTGAACAGTTTTTGATCCAGTCTGAAACCACAAATTTGACCACTACTGATGGCAACCCGATACTCAGATTCACCTGCTAACAGATGCGTTGCAGAGCTAGACCAAAAATGGGAACAAACTTCCTGGGTGTCACTCGATCAAAAGAGTCTATCTGAAGCCTCAAAAAGATGGGCGCCCCTAGCCTCCAGGGGCGCTTTTGACCTCAATGTTAGTCATTTTTTGCATTTCCCTCGTTCCGCATTAAATTTCCGTTTTCAAGTGATCTACTCCTCCACTGGACTAGCTGGCTTGCTCTTCGCGAAGCTATCAGGAATCTGGAGAAGTCATCTTGGAAGAGATAAGTCACAAAAAGTTGATTAAAGCCTCCAGAATGATGGGCACCCCTAGCTCAAAGTTGCACTTTTTCATCCCAGACTTGGTCAATTTTACAGGGTCAATTTTACAGTATCTTCACCTCGTTGAAAAACTCCTCCGAGACGAAGTAACTTTTTGGACGAAACTTGCCATAGAAATATCACCGAAGCGTTTTGAGCTTAGCTGTCGACACCTGGTACCTGGCCATCTGCCATTGATGAGTTTAGAAAAGCTAACTTCTCACTTGAAAAAACGAAAACTACCCACCAAGCTTAAACTGACTTTTAACTGAAACTGACTTCACCACTATGATCGTGATGTCAAATAAGCCAATCAAAATAAATTTCAGCCAATTCTGACAAGTTCTAATTTTTAGGGTTTTGGCCTAAAAATAGGGGTCTAGAAACCCTAATTTTCAAATTTTTCAAAGTTTGCCAGTATCTCCGTGGCATGACACTGACTCAAAGCCCATACTTGAATTCCCCAAAAACTACATTTTGACATCATTTTCACAAGGTTTAGACCATTTTAAGAAAAATGCCTTAATGAAGCAAAAAATTTGGTTTGGGTACAACACATTTTTTTAATGTTATGTTTTACTTCAATAATTTATTTAGAATACATATATATATATTGATTTTAATTATTTACCTTTTATTTTCAAATAGGTGGCTGAGACTAGATTTGCATCCAACACAATCGTCTTGAGACGACTTGTGAAGGTGCGAGAGGCGCTTTCTGCTATGCTCATTAGCCAATCATGGTCTATATGGAGGCAATCAAACAATGAGAGGGCAGCAAATATAAAACATAAGATTCTAGATGACATTTGGTGGGATCGGGCGGAATATCTTCTTGCTTTCACTGAGCCCATTGAGCATGATACGCTTTACTGACATGGATAAACCATGCTTGGGGGAGCTTTATGATGGCATTGACTCAATGCTTGAGAAGATGAAAAGCATCATATGTGCAAAAGAGCAAGATCCTGAAGAAACCTTCTTCAAAGAGGTGCATGCAATTTGTGTTGACTGGTGGAACAAAATGACCACCCCACTCCATCTTCTTGCCTTCTCATTGACTCCCAAATTTTACAGCCACCAACTCCTTGCTATACCAAACAGATTGCCACCATATCATGATATAGAAGTCAACGATGGGTTTAGTAAAGCTCTTGTTAAACTCTTCCCTGATACTGAGATAGAAGATGTAGTTTCAAGTGAATTTGCTAGCTTTTGTGACTCTAATAATCATAGTCCTGCTGCTATCTATGACAAATATACTAAGTAGCCGGTTCGGGTTCGGGTTTGGGGGTTCGGTTTGCCGGTTCGGCTAAATTTTTTGGGGGGTGGGTTCGGTTCGTTTTGGGTTCGTTAGTACAAAAACTGAAAAACATGTAAAAATAAAAATATATATATATATATGCAGCCTAGAAGCATGAATTAGGATTAGAACATCACATAACATCATATAAACAACAAAACCACCATAAACTTGAATATCATTTAAAAGTTAAAACATTTAATTTTTTAAACATGCATGATAAATATAAATATTCATCGTTCAAACTTCAAACTTCAAGTTCAATATTACAACACTATTAAAGTTTTAATCATCAAATGGATCCTCTAAATCATCTATAACAAAGTCATTGTCAACATTGACATTAGATGAAGTAGGAAGACTAGATGAATCACAAGTAGTGCCAATGGCACTGTCACTAGCACTAGTATTGTGCCCATGCTCCTGTTGGATATCGGACTCCTCTTATGCAACATGGTGGGAAGTGGAAGCATCCAAATCAGTATCCTCTGGCCCTATATCCCACAACTTCATCTCCCCTTCCTTGTAGTCACGTTGTTTGTGTGAAAGGAGACGCAAGTTGGAATGCACATATACTTAGTTCTCCGCTCTTTTTGAGAGCAATTTATTGCGCTTTACTGAGTGGATGAAAGAATATGTGCTCCAATTCCTCTCAGATGCGGATGAACTAGCAACCTATGAAGACAAAGTAAACAATTAAAAAATTTAAAATTATAAATGAAATTATGAAACTTTTAAATTTTAAAAGTAAAACTAAAATATGAAAATTTATTAAACTTACTTGTGATAAAACTTTGATTGCAAGGGGCTGCAAATTTTGGAAGTATTGTCCATGGAAGTACCACCAACTATGAGCATCCTTTAAGAACCTATCACAAGAAGCATCAGCATCTAGATGATTTGAGTGCACAAAATCAGTGAACTCATTCGTGATTACAGATCGCAAATCTTGGTCAGGGAAGAGTCTCATAAATGCTGCCTTGTACCCTTCAGCCACTTCTAAATCTCTATATGGAGGAAGCCTTCCTGGCTGTGAAAGAAGCTGACTACTGTAGTATTTTGGAGTCAATGCAAAGGCAAGGTGGTGTAATGGAGTTGTCATTTTGTTCCATCTTTCTTCAACAATTGTTTGCACTTGTTTGAAGAAAGTCTCTTCAGGGTCTTGCTCTCTTGCATTTATGGTGCACTTGATCTTCTCAAGCATTGAGTCTATACCATCATATATTTCTCCAATGCATGGCTTGTCCATGTCAGTATAGCGAATCATACTCAAAATGGGCTCGGTGAAGCTAAGGAGATACTCCGCACGATCCCCCCATGAGTCATCTAATATCATGCTCTTAATTTTTGTTGCTCTTTCAATGCCGCTTTGCCTCCATATAGACCAATTGTTGCTAATCACCATGCTAGCAAGTGCCTCTTTAACTTTCACAAGTCGTCTCAAGACGATTGTATTAGAGGCAAAGCGGGTCTCTGCAACCTATTGCAAATTAAAAATAATAATTAGAATTTAAAAATAAACTTTAAAGAAGAATTTAAATTAGAATGCACAATCAAATTATGAAAATCAGAAAATGACAAATGTAAATATTACTTCACTTACCTTCAATAGCTCCAATTTTGAAAATGATCTAAAGATGCTTTGAGACAAGTGGTGGTTGGTGACAAACATCTGAATGTCCTCAGCCTCAGCATACAACTCTTTGATCCATGCAATTTTATTCCCAATCTTTTGCATCATAAGATTGAGTGAATGGACCGCACAAGGTGTCCAAAAGATATGTGAATATCTTTCCTCAACCAACAACCCTACTGCTCTAAAATTCTTAGCATTGTCCATTACAACTTGAACAACATTGCGGGCTCCCACTTGCTCAATGGCTGCAATGAGAATACTAGCAATAAATTCTCCATCTTTTACTTGGCCCTCACAATCCACGGCTTTCAAAAACATTGCCCCTTTAGGGCACACCGCTATGACATTGATCAAAGGCCAATTTTTTGAGTCCTTCCAACCATCCGAAACAATGGACACACCTATCTCAACCCATGAATCTCTTATAGGCTTCAATGCATCTTCAACCAACTCAACCTCCTTTTCCAATAAAGTGCTATGCACCTTCTCATAACCCGGGCCCTTGTACCCTTTTGGAGCTTCATTAACCGTTCTCAACATCTCTTTCCAATATGGAGAATGAACAACATTAAAAGCTAATCCATTGGCATATAGGCATCTTGCTACACATTGGTCGGCAAGGGCTCTACTCTCATTTTGAAATGCAAGTTCCAAAGGCCCCTTTGATCTCTTGTTTGCAATAGGTTGTGCACTTCGAGCTTGAAGATCCGGAATGACAATAAATGGGTGGTCTTCTACCACAATATTGGGATTGGATGGGGGCTGCATTCCCTTTGATTTTTTTTTAAACAAAGGGTGATTTCCTTTTTGGGCTTCCCGTTGATCTGCTGCATCTTGCTTCATAATGTATTTTGCAACTATCTCAGGTAGAATAGGTTCATCTTTTTTTCCAGGGCAAGACGTGATGCTTATTCCACTCATGCCACACAAATGTGCTTTCACCCTATGGTATGAACTAGTATATGTAACGTCACACCCATTGCATTTCCAAACATAACCACCACCACCTGGAATATGTTTTATCATCTCAACATACTGCCATAGAGGAGAATTAGGATTTGTTTTGAACTTTGAGTTTGGTTTAGCTACGGAGCCAGAGGTAGAACCCATTGACATTGTGATTCCTATGGCAATTTGTTTTGCAAACAACACATTCAAAATTTGAATGAAAACAAAATATTGATTTATAAAACCTAGCTCTTTTGAATCTTGCATACATTCATAGAATAATGGAAAGGAAAAACATATATAAATCATAAAATGAAACAAAACAAAGTTTCTGGTTTGTAAAATGTAAAACAAAAAAATGGATGAAAAACTCAAAAAAAAATGAGAAAAACTTACCTCTTTGCAAAAATATCCTTCAACAATCTTTATGGCAGCCAATAAACACTTGCAAATCTGTAGGAATGGCAATGCAAACATTTGTAGAAGCTTCACTGATCAATCTTCAACTCCTTTTATCAACCCAGCAAGCAAAAATAAGAACTCAGCCTCTTGGAATGAAAATGCTTGTTTGCAAAACAAATGAATAAAAATGATGTAGTTTAGGTGTTTAAAGTGTTTTGGAAGTCACTTTTAGGGTTCCCTTGGGCATGGGTCAAAGTCAAACTGCAGAAAAATATTAAAAAATGCAAAAAAAAAACGCTTTTTAGGTGTCCAAACGCGTGGGTTCGCCCGGGTTCTTCACCAGTGAACCAGGACTCCAAATACCGAACCCTGGTCGAACCCACGGAGGGACCGGACCAGGACCGGTACCCGGAGCGAACCCGGACCAGGACCCTGAGCCAAGGAGCCGAACCTGGTAACTTAGCAAATATAAGAAGGATGCTCACTCTTGGTGGTACCTCCATGGCTGCAAGATGCCACACCTTCAAGTTCTTACAATAAAAGTCTTATCTCAAGTAAGTTTTAACTTTTTAAGCTTTATCATTTAAAAATTTAAAACTAAAATGCGTTATTTTCAAATTTGAAGTTTGATTTACAATTTTTCTTAATTTAACAACTCTAATGAGAGCTCCCTTTGCTTCAATAGGTTGCTAGTTCTTCTTCAGCTGAGCGGAATTGGAGTACATACTCCTTCATCCACTCAGTCAAGCGCAATCGATTGGCATCACACAAAGCAGAGGAGCTAGTTTATGTTCATTCCAACTTGCGTCTTCTTACTCACAAAGAGGATGAGTACAAAGGAGGGGCAACAAAGATGTGGGATGTAGAACCAGAGCGAGCTGACCTAGATCTTTCTTTGGGTGCAATTGCACAGGCTTCTTCAATTTTTGAGGAGTCAAGTAGTCAACATACTTTTCGTGCAAGTGCTAATGTGGTTCCATCATCTAATGTTAATGTTGATGATGATCTTAGTCTTGATGATGAGCAATTTGATGCAATTGCAGATTAGTGAATTGGTTACTGTTGGTATTTTTTTAATGTTAAACAATGATTATCTATCATGACATTCGAGTTTGATCCTTTTGATATTGAAAACTGAATTTAAATTAGTATATTATGTTTCAAAAATTGAAATTTGTCATGGTTTGGTTTATCATATGTATTGGTATACAACATTTAAAACTAAATTTTGTTTCTAAGTTGCATATATAAATATATTTAAATATTTTATTGTGTTTTTGTACGGACGTACCCGATTCCGTACCCAACCCCCCAAAAAAATTTGTCGTACCCACGTACCCGTACCCATGCCCGTACCCAATTCGGTAACTTAGAGCACAGGGAATGACAGAAAAAACATCTTTTGGAAATCATTAAGTAAAAAACTTTCTTTTACGAAGCATGCAGCAGCAGAGTTCTTCAGTGCCTGGGACGAAAACCCCTAAGTAAAGACAACAAGTTCTAGGGATGTAACCCTCCATTATCCATTAACATTTCAGTTTTGCAGTAGCAGCAGTGGTTAGCATGACATAGGAAGGGAAGTTCCAAGTGTTACCTGCAGTATAACAGGGAGGAAAGAAACCCTCACCAATAGCCATTATCACTAGGTAACAACAAGATTGAATCTCAGCATTTAGAATCCAATCAACATCTAGTTTCATCCCAGGATCCATTCTAAATACAAGGAAATCTAGTGAGTTATGTCAATGATTTGTTTTGTGGACTGTAATGGTTAGCAAAAGAATAAATTAGTTTTTTTGTTATTAGCTTTGCCTGAATTATTTTATGTATCTTTTGGTTTATTTCAGATTTACAAGTCAGTCAAACAGGATGCGTGCTTCATTGTGATGATCAAAGTGTGCTAAAGCTGATCAAAAAATATGTTAATTCAAGTAAACCCAAAGCAAGTTGAAGTACACCAGGCATTACATACAGAATCTCATAGAAAATGACAAAGCATTACATACAGCATCACATTACATACATTCAGGCAAACAATCAGAATCCTAACAAAATCTCTTGGCAATCCGAAAGAGGCAAAACAAAATAGCCCAAAACAGAAAAAACAAGAACTGCAGGAATCTGACGGGTAGTGAGGAAACGCCTCATCAGTTATGGGAATCATCTGTTACATTATCCTCTTAATACCTTAATGAGTGAAACCTACACAGTCTCCTCTAGTCATCTAGAGATTAAACAAATTATGGTATTACTAGGCAAAACTTTAAACATTAATATATGGCTTATAGAACAACAAGAACTTCACTTTATAATTTTTAAGCTCTCATTTCAAATATATACATGTTTTCATATCATATGCATATCAATAAAATGGTTATTTAGCAATTCATACTTGTTACAGAAGCTATCAAACACTAAAACTATAAATCTAGTGAATATATATTCTTTTTTATATTATCTCCATGTATATAAGAAAACTAAAATCCTGAATATACATATCCCTTTTTTATGTATATAAAAGTGGGTATTCAACAGTCCAAACTTCTAGGAAACTTTTCAGCACTGAAGAAAGCTATAGATCCTATAAATATATTCAATTTTTTTAAGACTCACTAAAATTTCCTGGAAGTCTTATTGTTGAATATTCATTTCATTGATATATATATGGGCACAGGTCTTTAAGTCTATGTTTGTGCATATGTATGTGTATAATATGTATTTATTGGACCTTGTGATTAGCATATAGTATATTAAAGGCTTTGAATGGAATCCTTGTAAGTTTATTTTTTTGTTTTCTTCAATGTTGGATAGAATTTTTAGCAAGTCTTGTTGTTGAATATCCATCCATTGCATATCCATATAAGCATGCGTATGTATGTCTCTACATATTTATATTTATATGTATAATATGTATCAAAATTGGGCCTTTCGAGTACATATGGTATGGTTCAAGGCTTTTTTTGAATCCTTTCAGTCGGGAGACCCTTAGTTTAATCTGAGTCGTTTAAAATCCTTTGTCTCAATGCATTAATGGTATGCCTCCCACATGCGTAGGCAATGCAGATATCTCAGCCTGATCTGAGCCTGGCAGAAAATCTTTGCTTTGAATGCCATAAATATGTAATCCCTCTAGATCTCTCTATCCCTGCTAGATCTTTTGATGAAATCTCTGCCCGCTGCCGCTCATAACAAGTTTGTTGATATTTTCTTATCTACTCAATCACCTCAGTAATGAAAACGTGATGTTTGTATTTAATTTCATAGCTGTCCGACAGTTCAATTTATCTTCAACCACCACTTCATCGCCGCCTCCAATGTGTATATATAGGCCACCTATTAACTAATCGCTCCAACAGCAACCTTTCGTAGTTGGCCGCTTGCATCAGTTCACACCTTCACTACTACTTCACTACCAGGTAAGATTTGCCATTGCTTGTATAGTTCTATTCTGGTTTTTAGTAATTTGTGGAATAAATTGTAGTTCTGAATAAGATGTATTACTGGGACTGATATTTGCAATCATAGCTGTGGCAAGCTCCGCCTAATGATTTCTGCAATTACCCACGAAGGTCTCTCTACATTATAAATTTAAGATTTTCCCAGTGAAGAGTATTTTGTGTTCTGATAAATCATACTTGTGAGGGCATAGATGAACAGCTAGCCGCTAGTAGGGGGGTGTCTGTCTAGAATCTTTATGTAGTTCCTTTGGCTTGCTGGTCAAGTGAATGCTGTTTCCTGGAGGATACCATGAAATGAAATGAAATGTGACCAATGGGATGTATTTTTACGCTCTCTTTCACAGGACTCAATCTGCTCAAAGGCAGGAACAAGTTCTTTATTCAATTGCAGGGATTTGGCCTACAAACCTGCAATCATCTCCTGTTTTCTAGTGCACTGCAATCATTTCCAGCTGCTTTCTGAGTTTAGTTTTTTCTATCTTCCACTGCTGTGTCCAGTTAGATTTAGAAGTTAATGGGTATAAATGAAGATTTAATGTAATAAAATATACCTTTATAGAACAACAAGAAATTCAATTATTTAATGTTCTAGTAAACTGGTCTAAAGCGTTTTCTTGGAATTATAAATACATGAAAGGAATACATCCAAAGATTTGTATGCATCACATTTACACTAAGTAGATCAAACCAATCTACCATCCCTAACACAAACTTAATCCTACACTTAAGGAAATAGTCAAAACAGAGATTAAAAAACTTCTGCAAGTAGTATTCATTCACCCGATCTCTAATAGCCAATGGGTTTCACCTCTGGTGGTCATTCCAAAGAGGAGGAAAATGGAGAGTCGGTGTGGACTGTAGAGAACTCAATAAAGCAACCTACAAAGGCTATTTTCCTCTACCGTTCATTAATCAAGTCCTAGATAATCTAGCTAAAACACCTACTTCTCATTCTTGGATAGGTTTAGTGGATATAATCAGATACAAGTGGCCCCATAAGATCAAGATAAGGGCACCTTCACATGTCTACGACGAACCTTTGCATATCAGGTTCTCTCATTTAGATTATGCAATGCTCCTACCATAGTTGGCAGACTCATCGAGTCGACGAGTACTCACTAGATTCTTGGTCTGGGAAGTAACTCGCCAAAAAACTCACAAGGACTTTCCAAGTTTTTGGCGAGTTTTTTCGAAAAAGTCAACAAGTTGGTACCATTAACTCGACAAGTCTTTGCTCAAACAAAAAAAATCATTTTTTTAAACATTTTTACAAACAAAAATGTGCCAAATACTTGAGTTCTCCCTTAAGTGATAAAATTGTGAAATTCGTATGTGAAATGAAATTTTGTGTGGTTTCAAAGGCCTTAAACCTTGACCCCGTTGGGGGTGTTGCCCCCAAATCCCAATGAGGGGCGCTGCCCCTCGACCCTGCTAGGGGCGCTACCCCTAAACCCCCATGATGGACGCTACCCATCAACCCCATTGGGCTCTCCACAATGAGGGGATTTGGTATTGGAGACCAAAATTGACAACTTAGACAATTATCCTTATCACGATCATAATATCATTGATCAATGATGAAATATCATGCTATCAGTATCAAATATTCAAATACCATTATTATTATAAAATGCAATACAACCTTTAGCTTTGCACAAGAAAGATAGACAACAAATAAGAGGAGGCCATTGATTTGGTCGAGTTAGAGCCACAAACACAACCTTCAATGTCGAGCGAGGAGCCACAATGGAGTGCAAGGATTAGAACCTCTCCCCAAGTTTTCACTAGACTAGGGGAGAGGAAGACATAAAATGTTGTTATATGCAATTTATAAATTCATAATAGTTGTCCGCTAACTATTGTATCAAGATTTCGCATGATGACGTATTTTTTACTCAATTTGAATTCAAATGAATAAAATTTAATATAAAACACTTTTGTACTCATTTATGGACTCACTGGATATATTTTGTGATTGAATTTTGCAAAAAAAAAATGTTTTTAAAGAAATTTAAGCAATTCTTTAAGTTGGCAAGTTTTTTGTCAAGTCTTTGCCAAGTCGCAAATTTTGCATCTCCCAAGTTTTTGTTGATTCTGAGTCTACCATATATGGCTCCTACTACATTTCAAAGAGCAGTGTTTGCTATTTTTGTTGAATTCATGAATGATTGTGTAGAAGTCCACATGGACGGCTTCGCAGTGCATCATAACACTTTTCAAAACACACTTCAAAACATAGATAAAGTCCTTCAATGATGTGAAGACCATGAGCTATCCCTTAGCCACGAAAAATGTCTTATCATGGTTCAACAAGGGATTCTGCTAGGACATCATATCTCTACAAAAGGCATTAAGGTTCAAAGATACCGGCCAATTTTTTTCATTTTATTACACAGCTAAATTCACCCATTAGCATTAGTGCAAATATAAACCAGCTGAATGTAACCCTCTCCTCTGATCAACCCAGATCCCAATGCGGGCAAGGTTGAGAGCATACACGAAAGGGGATCGTTAGTAAAACTGAAGCTTGCTGAAAGTAATGGAAAGGAAGTACAATCACTCAACCACTTATTCAGCGGGAGGACTGAAATGAAAGTACAATGTTGAAAGTACAATGCAACTTGACCACTTCTTCAGCAGAAGCAGGTTGACGGCTCAGCTGATCAACAGGATGAGATAATGCAATTACATAAAGTAATAGGCGGCAAGCCAGCCTCTTCCACTTGTTCAGCGGGTGATACAAGGAATTGAAACTAATTAAGACTGAAACATGCCAGTCTCTTCCACAGTCGTGGGAATTACAAGAATTAGATCAGAATAGGAGAAATGTTGTCAGTACTACTACCCAGCTTACAATATGTCAGAGAGAGCCTGCCAAACACCCGTGATTAGAAACCATTCAATGCTGCAATATTTATAAATGACTCTCCTATACTCTACTTAACTTCTTGGACTCAATCCTACCCCTGAGACGAACTCCTGTAAATCTGATATGACTAGTTATTGACTGGAAATGACAGACCAGCAGCATAGAAACCCACCCAAAAGCTCACAACTAGTCAAATCTTACCCAAATTGCATGAAACCAAGTTCATTATACTCTTAGAAGGGAGGCGCCCCTATCCCAATGAAGAAACGCCAACTCACAACTCTCTCTTTTTTCTTGCACAAATCCCAATGCACCCCCAGCTGGTACGGCCCTCAAGAAGGGCAACTTGCTTCTTAAAAATCCCAAACACATCTAAAAAATCTGCAAATAAACACAAAGGGTCGCCCCTGGCAAACACACAAAAATATGCAATACCCAAAATGAAAAAGTTTATATTTTTGAATATATGAATAAAACTCACAATCAGCTACACAAACTAACATCTATGAAAAATTTGACTAAAATGCAAGGAACTGAAACTACAGATGAAAGAAGCTCACTACAATGCCAATTAACTCAACTACAAACTATCTCCCAACTAGTTGCTATCTTTCAAGCAAGAAGATGAGCCAAATGCATAGAGGTAAGCTTTCCTCCAAGCCTTGTCTGAAAACAATTCAGCAGCATAATGGTGTGATAGACAAAAAATCCCCAATGAAGAAACAGTCCCTCCTTTTAAAGCCTTGGAGAGAACTTCTAGAAGCCTCTAGAAAGTGCGCTCAAACCAAAAGTCAACACAAATTCGAATTCTAGGTTGACTCAAGCTTCATCAAACTTGGCATCCCATTTTAAGAGAGATTTATAAAATGAGATAAATCCTCTTATCCCAAAGTTGGCGTACCCTTTTCATAAGTCATGTTTTTAACTTTAGAAAGTATTTGTCCCCCTTCATGATGAGGCGTCCACCCTTGAAGACCACCTTAAAAACACAACTTTAATTTATATCACTAGGCCAAGGTCAATATTAAAATATATCACTTTTTAATCAAGATAACTCACATTCCCTCCCAGAGAGTATCCAAGGACCAAATCGGACACTGCCAATTGAACTAGCTGGAGAGAGAAGTCAACTGAACTGCAACCATCAGGATCACTGCCAGAAATAGAATTTACTAAAAATAGTAAATTCAAGAAATTGCTCAAAACAACAAGCCAGCTATACCGCTACGAAGCTCTCAGAAAACCCAGAAAGAATTCACAACTAGAATTCCGGATTCCTTGGGCAGACTTCAAAAAATCCAAAACAACCACTGCCAAATTAGGAAACCCTAATTTTCTCATCCGAGTAGCCTACGGGTCTCAAAAAATAGGCTAACGGTCACCTCCAAGATCACTGTTGAGAGGGGGACATTACAGTCCGCCCCTCCCAAAATTGCTTGTCCACAAGCATCTATAAACCAGGATGCTGCAGAATCTCCTCATTCTCCCAAGTGGCATCCTCTAACGGCAAATTTTTCCACTTAACCAAGTATTCTCTAATTGTCCTCCTCCTCAAAGAACGCTCTCTAGAATCGACAATCTCTTCAGGAACAAGCACCAATTGCCCCTCCTCATCCAAGGGGGGTAAACTAGATGAAGCAACAACGTTATGTCCCAAAGCCTTCTTGAGGCGAGACACATGAAAGACGTTGTGTACTCTGCTGTTAGCCGATAATTCCAACTCAAAGGCCACCGCTCCAACCCTTTTGATGACTCTGAAAGGTCCATAGAAACGGGCTTTGAGCTTCTCAGCTCCACTCTTCTTGAGAGTAGACTGTCTGTACGGTTGAAGACAAAGGTAGACCATGTCCCCCACTTTGAAGGAGCGCTCAACCCGCCGCTGATCAGCGTATAACTTCTGCTGATTCTGTGCTATCTGGATGTTATTCCTCAATGATCTCAACATATCTTGACTTTGCTACAACATATCTTTGGCTTGAGGTGCCTTGCTATCTCCAAACACCAAATCTGCAAAGTTGGTAGCCTCATAACCATAGAGGGCTTTGAATGGTGACATCCTAATGGACATGTGAGAGGATGAATTATAGCAGTATTCCCCCAAGTGAAGCCATCTGACCCAAGCCTTCTGTTGTTCTGAAACATAATTCCGGAGATACCCCTCCAACCATTTGTTCACAATTTATGTTTGACCATCGGTTTGGGGGTGATAACTGGTACTCGGAGTAAGTACCGTACCACTCATCCAGAAAATTTCTTGTCAAAAGGTACTTAGGAACTTGTTGTCCCTATCACTCACAATGTTTTTCGGCAATCCATGCAACCAAAACACCTCATGAAAGAACAACTCGGCTACTTGAGCTGCAATAAATGAACTGGTGATGGCAAAGAAATGAGCAAACTTCGTTAGTCTATCTACTACCACGAAGATGCAATCCTTCCCTTGTGTCTTAGGCAACCCCGTGATGAAGTCCATAGAGATGCTTTCCCATTTTTGATTGGGAATGGGTAAGGGCTGCAACAGTCCAGCGGGGTATGTGTGCTCATTCTTGTTCATTTGGCAAGTATGGCATTCCTTGATGTAACTCAACACCTCATTCTTCAATCCCTTCCATGAGAATCTTTCACGGATCTGCCAGTATGTCTTAAAGTAACCTTGGTGACCAACAAGTGGAATGTCATGGAAAGTTTGCAAAACCTTCTTTTTGAGCTTAGAATCGGACACCAAGAAGATCCTATCCTTGTAGTGTATCAGAACATCAACCACTTTGTACTTTTCATCTTGACAAGTACCTTCAATAATGCTGGTCGCAAACTGATTTTTGGCATAATCAGCAAGCAACAACTCTCTCCAATCAGCAGTAAGCTCGCATAGTGAGCTCAAATGCGGCCTTCGAGACAAGGCATCTGCCACCACGTTATTCTTCCCCTTGACATTCTCAATGTCGAAATCATATGCCTGTAGCTTACTCACCCACTTTTGTTGTCTTTCGTTCAAGTCCTTTTGATGCATGAAGTGTTTGAGACTGTTGTGGTCAGTCTTGACAACAAACTTACTCCCCACCAAGTATTGTCTGAACTTGGCTAATGCATGCATGATTGCAAGCATTTCCTTGTCATAGATCGAGTATGTTCTTTCAATGCCTCTTAATTTTTTGCTTTCGAACACAATGGGGTGCTTTTCTTGCATCAAAATAGCACCAACTCCTTCTCCCGAAGCATCGCATTGCAGCTCAAATGGTTTAGAAAAATCCGGTATGGCCAAGACCGGACAAGAACTCATGACCCTCTTGAATTTATCAAAGACAACTTGTGCCTTTTCTGACCACAAGAATGCCCCCATTTTGGTTAGATCAATAAGAGGAGCAGCACTTTGAGAGTAACCCTTCACAAACCTCCTGTAAAAACCGCATAGGCCCAAGAATCCTCTCAAATGGGTTAGATTTTCTAGAGTTGGCCAATCCACGATAGCCCTGATCTTTTCTGGATCAACTCTGACTCCCTTTGCACTGATGATGTGGCCAAGGTAGAGTAACTCTCCCATACCAAATTCACACTTTGATTCTTTTGCAAAGATACTTTCTGTCTCAAGGATACTAAGCACTTCCTCCAAGTGTTTGAGGTGTTCTTCCCACGTCTTGCTGTAAATGAGGATGTCATCAAAAAATATCAACACGAACTTCCTCAACTGCCTCTGGAAGGTTTTGTTCATGCAAGATTGGAAAGTGGCATGAGCATTAGTCAGCCCAAATGGCATGACTAAGAATTCAAAGTGACCATAGTGGCACCGGAATGCCGTCTTCTCAACATCTGACCCCCTCATCCGAATCTGATAGTATCCTGACCTTAAGTCAATCTTTGAGAAAAACTTAGCACCATGCAGCTCATCAATGAGCTCATCGCTTCGGGGAATGGGATACCGATTCTTGATGGTGCTTTGGTTCAAGGCACGATAATCCACACACATGCGGATGGTGCCATCCTTCTTCTTCACAAGTACAACTGCTGAAGCGAAGGGACTTTTACTTGGGCGAATGAAACCCATCTCCAAAAGTTCTTTTATGTTTTTCTCAATTTCATCATTTTGTTTCTTAGGATATCTGTAGGGTGTTGTGATTACTAGTTTGGCTCCTTCCTTTTGTTCGATGACATGCTAAAACCCTCTATCTGGAGGTGGTCCTGGTGGTAAATCAGCAAACACTTTGGTTCTTTTCGTGAGCACCGATTGAATATTGTTTCAATCGGGCTAGCTGGAAGAACCATGCACTCCGCAGCCAACTCAACTGCATCATGTCGGATCAACCTTTCCATCCTCTTGAAAGAGACAATCCGAGGACGCCCGTTTGACATCCCTCTTAGCACTACTTTCTTCCCATCGGATTGAAACTTGAGTTCCATGGTTTGTAGGTTCACGAAGATCTCTCAAAGAGATCACAGCCATTGAATGCCAAAAACGGCATCAGTGTCTCCAATATTAGCAACATAGAAGTCATCTTTGACTTCATGGTTACCCAACTGTAAGGACATGTTGGTAACTTTGTGAGTGCAAGAGATGTGGAACCCATCAGCAACCATCACTTTGAAGCCTTCAAATTCTTTTTTCTTGAGTTCCCTCTTTGCAACCAATCCTTCATCAATGAAGTTGTGTGTTGCTCCAGTATCAATCAAGGCAATCACACAATGCTTCCCAATCGAGCCATGAATCTTGAAAGACTCTTTCTTTTGGAAACTTGAGAGTTGGGCAAAGGTGCCCTCACCTCCCTATTCTTCTTCCACCTCTTCTAGCTCTCGTTCCTCATCACTTTCAGCAATTTCCGAGTGCTGCTTTAAGTGATCAAATTCTAATACGTAATCAAAGTAGGCCTCCATATGGTTTGAACGGCCTCTTCCATAACACCTGCGTCCTTTTGACCAAGGCTCCTTACATGTGTAACACTTTCCTTCTTTTCTAAGCTTGTCTCGAACATCATCATCCAGCCTAAGAGGAAACTTCTTGTGCTGATTTGACGAGTGCCTTTTGTGTTGCCTATGAGGAAAAGGCTTGGACGGAAACTTGGGTCTTGGTGCGGACAGCTCCATGTTTCTAGCCTTCTTGATGGACTCTTCAAGGCATGGTGGGTCAAAAGCTTTTATCCATCCCTTCAATGTTTCCATCAGTCCTTCGAAAAATAGTACCACTAATCTTCTTTCAATGATGTTGGGCACCATCACGGAAAGTCTCTAGAAGTCTCCAATGTATGATTCCAAAGAACCATGTTGTTTTAACTGAGCAAGCTCCCTGAATTTCACCTCAAGATCCTTAGTGTTGAATCTGTCAATCAACTTGTTGGTGAATTCTTCATACGTTCTGATTAGGTTGTGGCCAAGGGTGACCAAACCATGATACCACCACCCATGGGCAGCACCTTCTAAGTGTAGGGTGGCAAATTTAATTGTGTCCTCTTCCACCATAGGTCTCAAGGATAAGTAATTATCCAATTTTTGCACCCATGCTCTAACTGTGCATGCATCACTTCCATCTAAATGAGCCAAGGACACCTTCCCAAGAGCTTGTTGGTAATCCATTCTAGGACCCATAGGAGCTTTGTATTCAGTTCTTCCACCATTCCTCCGGTTCCTTTGATTCATGAACTGGTCAAAAGATCACTGCTCCCTAAGATCAAGAGGGAAAGAGGCATACTCTAAGTAGGCCTGTCTGGCGTCATCTGCAAAGTTTGTTGCAGCTTCAACTTGGGTTTCTTCTCTTTGAGTAAATGTGGGAAAAAGGGGTCTAGAGGCAGATCCTCTAGACGTGGCTTCATGCTATCCAATGGTTTTGTCTCTCCCACTGCCATTGTTCCCATTAACTCCACTATTTTCACCGTTAGAGTTGTTTCGGGGGGCATATTGTTTACAGCCTGCTGATCCATTCTTGCAAGTAAGCGGCCCAACATGTCAATCATCCCGTCAAACTTCTCCATTTTGTCATCTCTATCATCCGTGGGTTGTTTGTTGCTATCTGCCATCTCTACAACTGCTTTACCTCTGTCAACTGTTTGCCCTGTTTCTCTGAGTGCCTCAGAAAAAGTATCTGCCTCTGGTGTACACAGAAACTGATATGGCGGATTTCCCGCCTAACTTCTGGTGTAGTAACGGTGGGCTCTATCACTCATCGGTAACTGGACTCAACTGAATCACAGGTTGGCAGAATCATGGCTCTAATACCATTGAAACATACCGGCCAATTTTTTTCATTTTATTACACAACTAAATTCACCCATTAGCATTAGTGCAAATATAAACCAGCTGAATGCAATCCTCTCCTCTGATCAACCCAGATCCCAATGCGGGCAAGGTTGAGAGCATACACGAAAGGGGATCGTTAGTAAAACTGAAGCTTGTTGGAAGTAATGGAAAGGAAGTACAATCACTCAACCACTTATTCAGCGGGAGGACTAAAAAGAAAGTACAATGTTGAAAGTACAATGCAACTTGACCATTCTTTAACGGGAGCAGGTTGACGGCTCAACTGATCAGCAAGATGAGATAATGCAATTATATAAAGTAACAGGCGGCAAGCCGGCCTCTTCCACTTGTTTAGTGAGTGATACAAGGAATTGAAACTAATTAAGACTGAAACATGCCAATCTCTTCCACAATCGTGGGAATTACAAGAATTAGATCAGAATAGGAGAAATGTTGTCAATACTACTGCCCAGCTTACAATATGTTAGAGAGAGCCTGCCAAACACCCGTGATTAGAAACCATTCAATGCTGCAATATTTATAAATGACTCTCCTATACTCTACTTGACTTTTTGGACTCAATCCTACCCCTGAGACGAACTCATGTAAATCTGATATGACTGGTTATTGATTGGAAATGACAGATAAGCAGCATTGAAACCCACCCAAAAGCTCACAACTAGCTCAAATCTTACCCAATTGCATGAAACCAAGTTCATTATACTCTTAGAAGGGAGGCGCCCCTATCCCAATGAAGAAACTCCAACTCACAGCTCTCTCTTTTTTCTTGCACAAATCCCAATGCACCCCTAGTTGGTATAGCCCTCAAGAAGGACGACTTGCTTCTTCAAACTCCCAAACACCTCTAACAAATCTGCAAATAAACACGAAGGGTTGCCCCTGGCAAACACACACAAAGATGCAATACCCAGAATGAAAATGTTTATATTTTTGAATATATGAATAAAACTCACAATCAGCTACACAGACCAGCATCTATGAAAAATTTGACTAAAATGCAAGGAACTGAAACTACAGATGAAAGAAGCTCACTACAATGCCAATTAACTCAACTACAAACTATCTCCCAACTAGTTGCTATCTTTCAAGCAAGAAGATAAGCCAAATGCTAAGAGGTAAGCTTTCCTCCAAGCCTTGTCTGAAAACAATTCAGCAACATAAAGGTGTGATAGACAAAAGATCCCCAATGAAGAAACAGCCCCTCCTTTTAAAGCCTTGGAGAGAACTTCTAGAAGCCTCTAGAAAGTGCGCTCAAACCAAGATTCAACACAAATTCGAATTCTAGGTTGACTCAAGCTTCCTCAAACTTGGCGTCCCATTTTAAGAGAGACTTATAAAATGAGATAAATCCTCTTATCCCAAAGTTGGCGTACCTTTTTGATAAGTCATGTTTTTAACTTTAGAAAGTATTTGTCCCCCTTCATGATGAGGCGTCCACCCTTGAAGACCACCTTAAAAACACAACTTTAATTTATATCACTAGGCCAAGGTCAATATTAAAATATATCACTTTTTAATCAAGATAACTCACATTCCCTCCCAGAGAGCATCCAAGGACCAAATCAGACACTACCAATTGAACTGGCTAGAGAGAGAAGTCAACTGAACTGCAACCATCAGGATCACTGCCAGAAATAGAATTTACTAAAAATAGTAAATTCAAAAAATTGCTCAAAACAACAAGCCAGCTATACCGCTGCGAAGCTCTCAAAAAACCCAAAAAGAATCCACAACTAGAATTCTGGAATTCCTTGGGCAGACTTCAGAAAAACCAAAACAACCACTACCAGATAAGGAAACCCTAATTTTCTCATCCGAGTAGCCTACAGGTCTCAGAAAATAGGCTAACAGTCACCTCCAAGATCACTGTTGAGAGGGGGACATTACAAAGGTCAATCCTATAAAAATTGAGGTAATACAAAGGTTAGAATGAAAGAAACCTGATGTTTCTCGACCCGGTCACTGTCTAAGAATACTGTGTTTTGTTTTTGGTTTTCTGAATTTATGATGTTTTTTTGTGGTTTTTTGCAGCAAATAAGGATTTGCGATTTTGCAAGGAAATGACTGGAAAATTTATATATAATACTAGATGCTTAAATAATACAAAATAAAGATCAAAGCTCATTGCCAAATAGTTTATTCATCATGCTAGATAGTTACAACTGTGAAAATCAATATGCAAACAAAAAGGCAACAACTTTATTAATGAAAACCTGGTTATTGCAGCCGCCTTGAAATGGAGAAGAATAGGTACGGCTAGCTTCAGAACACGAATCTCCAAGCTCAGAAACACTGAAATAGCTCCAGGAACCCTAGGCGCCCACTTTGCAAAAAGTCAGAAGATAAAAGACAAAGCGATTTCCTCTGGAGATGAAGTACGGCCCTTGCCGGTACAGAAAAGTACGGCCCAACCAGCAGCAATAAATATGGTACGGCCTCTAGAAGAATGTGCCTGGACTCTGTGAAATGATCCCAAACAAGTCGCCACCAATAACTAATGAATAATCTTTGTATCTCTTTCCTGAATCGATCCAAATAGCACAACTGTAACCTCTGAATGAAGTTACCCTGTTTGACAATCTTCAACTGATATTTCATAGTCTCAGTATGTCAGATCTCAAGGAGGGAACGTTCCTCAAAACCTGTTGATCTGCAGAAACCCTGGTTTCTCAAACCCCAATGCTCTCAGAGAGAAAAGTTAACAAATTCGAATAATTAATCACATGAGTTCGATTTGCTCTTTGAAAGAATATATATAACCCTTTCAAAAATTCGAACCAAGCTTCCTTTTTAATAATCATTTAAATAAATGATTAATTTCACCTTCTCTTAACTTAGGAAAAATATTAAATAAATGGCATCCCATCTTTCATGAATAAATAATTATTCATTATAATAAATATTTCACTTTATTATAAAGTATTAAAAATATTTTATAATATGCCATTACTCATTAATATTTAAATATATTAATAAAGTGACTTTATAACATTTAGTCAAAATATCAATTATTCAATAATCATTAAATGCTCTATTATTTTTCCATCTGAGCCTCAAATTGACAAACTGGGTCAACTCAGAGCTAACCAGCTGAACCAAGTGCCCTGCCCAAAATAGCAGCTTCCGCCTGCTGACTTACTATAAATAGTAAATGTCTAAAAAACCACTCTGAAAGAGTCTGCGAAGGCCAAACCTGAAACAATTGAAGGAGTAATGTTCCCGAACACCAGATAAATGCTGTTACACCCCGGAATTTGTATAGTTACTATTCTAGTAATGCTTAGAGCATTCTGATTGTAAGGAAGGTTTTGAATGAATAAAATGTGATTGAACTTTGTTATCAATATGAAATCCTGTTTACATGTTATGTTTGGCTCATTCTGTATTCTTGATTGATGTTATTCTTGAATAAAACAATGAATAGAGGAAAGTAATTAGTCTTGTTTTATATATTTGATTTATATATACTGCAAATATTGTAAGCAATTGACTGCCGTGGTTTTGTACCATGGATGCAGGAACAGGAGCTATTCCTCCAGGTGGAGGGGAAATATCACTCGGGAAGAGGAACTTGGTCGACTAACCGGTAAAGTTGATCGTATGAGCATACACACACTTCACTAAGGATTTTAGGAACTGAGTCAGATTAAGTTGTCATGATAAGTCATCCTTAGGCTTAGGAGTTATGATTACTTCTTCATGCTTTATGAGTGGTGTTCCTTGATTGACTGACTTACTGTTCTGTGAGCCTTGAATGTGAAATGTGAACTGATAAGTTATTGATGCCTGGAATTTACAGTTAAATGTATAAATACGTGTTTATGCAATTACGTCTATTAGAGGTGCTCTGACTGGCCTATAATACACGTAATTGGAGATTTGAAAATAAACATGTATAGATATATTTAAGTGTAAACTGGGTAAGTTAATTAATATATTTAATATCGATGTTATTATAGTTTTACCGATAATATAATATATTAATATATCTAATATAATATTTGAATATTATATAGATATATTTATATATTTAAAGAAAGGTAAGTTAAAAACTATAATAATATTGTATTGAATATAATACAAAATATATTAATACATTTTAATGAGAATATTAAAATATCTAAACCTTTGGAAAGATTTGATTTAGACTATAATCTTTGGCATTTAAGTTTACATTTATCATATAAAGATATTTGAATTTATTTACCTTTGGAAATAAAGGCAATAAGACTTACATAGTCTTTGGTAAATACCTTGCATTACCATACAAAGGAAATTCGAAATATTTAAAAGGAAAAGAATTTCGAAATTTATTAAAGACCATTGTAAATGCATGTAAAATATTAAGTAAGTTAAATGTTTTAAATTTTAGACTATTGAAAAGTATAAAGGAAATATTTGAAAAATCACGGATTTCTTCCCGTGAAGAAATCGCGCGATTGTGTTAAGCTAAAAAACATGGGGAAAAACTCCAGCAAATGCAGTTCCGCGCCCAGCTCTCACAATGTAGACTTGGTCGCAACTGCATGAGGCGCCACCATTGTGGACGCGTGGGTAAATAGAAGATAAAAATGACTGGGAAAAAAAAACTCTTGACGTTTTCAAACTGAAACTTTGGACGCCATTTGTGCTGCAGTCCGCCATTTTTGAAGGCAAGTTGAATGTTTAACCTATACGTGGTTGCTCCACGAGAATCAGAAGTGAAATGTTGAAACATTCTTGGGAAAATATGTTGAATCATCAACTCTTTTGCTGTGTGTTTGGCTATTCAACTGCCACTGCAGATTTTGACATTTTCAAAATAAGAGGTGTCGAATTCTCATGCCTACAAGGTAGGAAACATGAGAATTCGAAACCTATAAATAGGTTCTCACTCATTGTTAAAAAACTCTCGTTTTCATTCACTCTCCTTGCCTTGGAAAAATTCGAAATACAGTGCTGTGGTATTTCTGTGTTTTGAAATTTCATTATATGAAAGCCATTGCCATTTTGTGAGAAGCCATTGCCATTTTGTGAGAAGCCATTACCATTTTTGCTGAAAGCCATTTGTAATTTGAAACTATATTGCTGAGAGCAACCTTTTGCATTTACCTGAAAGTAGTATTTGTTCAAGCTGAGAGAAGGCTGCGAAGGACAGTGGAGCAAGGACTGAAGCTACCGATCAAGCTCATACGCAAAAGGAAATCAGGCATGAGAAATAACTTTGTAGATTTTCTGTCATTTATTTTAAAATGTGTGATTAGATTGCTTGAGTATGCCTTGTTTTATGCTGTAGTTTGGAAAGGAAAAATGATAGGAAACCTCTATGTTTCTAAAAGAACTTGTTAAATTAGGGAATAGCTTAATTTCCTTAGAAAAGCTTTTTGAATTAAGAAATAGCTTAAAGAACTTGTTGAATTGGAATAGCTTAAAAAGCTTGTTGAAACGAATCAGTTGAAATCATAGATGAATTCGAAAAGGAATAACATAAAAAGGGAAATGGTTGTTTACTTTTAGTAAAAGTACCTTATATTTTGTATTGCTTGAATACTGCTTGAATTCCTTAAATAAAGGAAAGGGACTAGTTATTAATACTAGGACAAGAGTGGATTCAGAACCAAGGTAGTCTAAAGCTTTAGAGTTAAATAGGTTAACTAGAGAAAGCTACGTACTCCATGGATAAAGATTTCCATGTTGGGAAGTACCAGAGGGACCCCTTGTTGACTGTACTCCATTTCCTGTTTAAGTAGTTGAAGTAGGAAGTCTAGGGTGATTGACTACCCACTGAAGGACTCAACCTACGCGTAGGATAAGGCAGCCTTAAGTCAAACCAAACCTGACTTAGTGCAAGTGATAGATGACCGTCAGTATAAGTACTGCCGAAATGCTTTGGCCAAAGTAGTGTAGTATACCTAACGTCCACTTAGACTGTGAGACGAATTACACTGTCAGTTCACAGTAATCCAGGTTACATGCTAGATTGAGATTGTGAGGACACAAGGATTTAGTTATGTAGGATTACACACTATGCTCAGTTGGTCATACAGAACCGGTTACCCAACCAATCTCCTCGAAGAAGGGAGGGCCGTCTACTTAACAGTAAACGTGCGGGGGACCGCAATATAAGTCCGTGGTTGGTGGAAAAGCACCTGAGTGATGTTTCCCCTCCACCTTAGACTTCTGATGAACCAAGGTTTGAAAGGGAAGATCCTGGACAGTCTTATTCCTATTTGCTCAAAAGCTTCCGAGCTATGTATGAACTTGTAAGATTCTTACCTTGCTTTTTATTTTGAAGAAAAGTAATCATGAAAGCGTACTCTGTTATTTACTTGGAAAATAGAACAATGATGTATTGTGTCTTTTATTTCTTTATGATGAAATGTTCAATTAGAATGAAAAGAAAAGTTATTTACTTTGTCATTTAATTGTATTTCCTTGTATCTTACTAGTGAGAATAGAAAATTTTTTGTTTACCCGGTTTTGGGGTCATTACAAATGCCTCAAATGATC